>OMKN01024726.1:0-11460 GCA_900302345.1 Melanonus zugmayeri | reverse complement strand
ACTTCTGAACCTGATGACCTTCAATGTTTGATGGAGATACCAACGTTCCTCTGCTTCTTGGAGGGAGGGGGCACAACTTCAGCATGCTTGCTTTGCTGATTTTTTCCATGAATTATATGAAATGCTCTCTCATTTCTGGCTTCTGTTCTAAGTTGCAACTGAGTAAAGAGAGGCGGTTGAACACCTGTGCTTTGTTGTCTGGTACGTCTCTTGGCTTTGAAGGGCAATGGAGCTACCCAGCTGTTCGCCTCGTCCTTGCTGAATCCCTGCTCTATAATCTCTAAGAAGACTCTGTCCTCAATTGATAGTGCTATCATGTTGTCATCTTTCGTCCTCTGAAAGACTGTGCACCCTAAGTGATTTTCTTCTTTGCCGCGGGTAGGTACGTCGTCGTGGCACCGATCAGAGAAGGCCGGTTGCAGGGCGTTGCTGAATCTTTCTTTCACCTCAATGCGATTGGGACGGGGTGGAAAAAGGGAAGGACAGTTCTCCAATGTGTTGGTGTAGCAGTTGATCGCGGTGGTTGAATTGTGAACGCCTCTCAAGCAAACAGTTCCCACAATAACTTAGCCGAGGTCGAGCTTTTGTGCGTAGGCAGAGTCATGAGGGCTGTTGATTTGTTTCCTTCACTTCCTTTGCTTCTATAATGTCTCTTCCAAGGAGAAGCATGATCGTTTGAGTTGAGTTCAGGAATCAGATATGCTATGCTAGTTAAGCTAAGCTATGCCTCTCATGTGAGCATGATGTAGAGCGGCCTCAGGGCCTATTCCCGCCATGATGGTTGTGGGTTCAATAGACATTCAAGGAGCTGGTCCTCGATGGAGAGCTGTGACATGGCTATCGCTATGAGCTGTGACATGGCCATCGCTATTGCACTCTTTTTGACGTCAGCGTTGCAGTCCCTTTCTAGATGTGTTGACGATGCACAACACTGGAAACAGATGCTGGTTTCCTTTAGGAAGGCTTTACGTTCTTCCAAGGGCTTTGCACAAAAGCCGCGGGTCTTCTGTAGAGAGTGGGGTTTCGTGTCAGGGTAATCTCTGTTGGATATTTTAGGAAAGGCGTCAATTCTTTTGAAGAGTGTGTCCTCAATGACCTCCGGGGAACCGTAGCACTCGTCTTTCCCACACCATCCTGAGGCCTCTCTCTGGCTGCATTATGTTAACTGCTCTAATATGCTTTACATGTGCAGAAGACTCAGTCCCTAGCCACTTTAAAAGAAGGTCCATTTCTTCTGAATGTGACAGATCTAGCCCCTTAATGGCATTTAAGAATAGAGGATCACCGAGCTCTGTAACCCTCAGGATGATCGTTGAAGGTAAGGAGGCCTGTAGAGACTAGTTTGTGATGTGCAAAGAATCGAACAAAGTCTGTCATTCCCTGGTCATTGTTAAAATGGCGTGACATTGCGTCGTTGCACTGAGGGGCAGGTGAATGGTAATGACGCCTCTTACCTGTGTGAGGGGAGCTTTAGTATGTGGGTCTGACGTGTGCTTAGGTTCGCATGGGTCAACATAATCAGCTCAGAGGAAACTATTTTGATAGTTATTCTGTAGGTGGACGTGGCAGGGATACACCGCCACATACTGGAGGAGGCCTAAAGGGTGTGTGTTCTGGAAGTGGGATCTATTCATGATATGGACTGGATACCACTGTGTGCCTCTGAAAGCTCCAGAACGTACGATGAGGTGCGCCGCAAGGGATTTGGGACTTTAGTTGATAATCGATTTGTCGCTTGTGAAGTCTTTCTTGACGTCCAACATTTCTAATGTAGCCTCTATTTTTGCTTTCTCCAGCTTCATTTTCATCACCTTTTCCTCAAACTAAACTCTTGCTTTTGCTGCTTCCGCTTTAGCACAGGCAACTGGCGCTGCAGTGCCTGTAGAAGGCGTGCGCGTAGATCCTGAGGCATCTGCACTCGTTTGATGCTATTTTGTTTTTAAGGAAGCACTGTTGTAATTATGGTTGACTTTTCTCTTTGCCGTGATGTTTAGCACTTCATCCTTTTGATGCCTATGTTGACACTTGTCAGCCGTCGTGTCACTGTTCCCTCCTCCGTATACCGTGAGTATATTTCGACAGACAGCTAAACAGCCTGTAACAGACTGTAGACGTTCTCCTCCAACATTGTTGATTTATTGTAATGTAATGTAATATGTAACCTCCATAATAAACATAATGTCTATACAAATTGTCCAATGTCCTCTAACCCCCCCATCACTTCATGCACTTTCTCTCTTAAAGTCATGCAGAAGTGGCAATTCCAGAGCATAGGTCTCCCTTAGTGGGACGTATCTCCGGATGAAACGGGACAGATCTCGAAAGAGCCGATCGAGCCGATGGCCTCGCGATATTGGGCGGGACATAATGTTGGGAGGAATTTGATTCCATTGTTGAAAAGTGGGCGTGGCAAAGCAAACATGCTGCTGATGTGATAGCTAGCGGGGTAATGAATATCTTCTTCGCTACCCGCCTACGACCTGTGTCTGTACACGCTGATTGGTTGAAATGGTGAGGACCTCAGCGCTTCAGCACAAGACTAGCAAGCTACTGTGCACAGTAGGCATACGTCATATTTTGTTTTACTGGAAGAAAATCTGATGAGATCTTGATATAAGAATATGAGGAAATTGGTCCCTGCCCAATATGACCGGGGAAGTGACCTAAAATGGTTAAAAAGACATTTTTAATTTCCTTGCGTCTTTAATGCACTTTAATGAACTGATAACCGATCTAATGCACTGCTGCAAACTGCTTTGTTCCTTTTAGTTTTTTTTTCTCTTGGGATTTATGTTTTGATATGTTTTTATCGTCTTATAAGGGGATTTTGATCTTGTTTTTATCTTGTTTCATGTTGTGCTGCGGCGGGCTGGGAGGAACAGCATTTAGTTTTTTTATGTATGCAAGTACACAAGAAAATGACAATAGAACTAATCTTCAATCTTGACTCCTTGACTACAAACACATTATGACTATTAATAATCTTTAGAAGCATAATGAATGATTGTAAAATAGATTAAATGTAATGAATTGCAAGAATGTGTAATAATATGAATGAAAAACCACTAGGGGGAGGCGTTAACAGTAATTGTACAGAGAACATGTTGAGAGCTGGTAGGACACTTCTCCACGGGAGGTCGCTTATTATGAATGTGAATTAGAATTTATTATGAATGATGAATTATACATTTAAATGACATATAATGACATCTTATGGTTGTGATTGCAGCATGAGTGCACTTAAGGCTAGTAGTTGTATTGATTTGCTCCATGTTAGTTTCCGGGGTCTAGTTTCCTTACAGGTTAATCTATTTTTATTGCTCTCTACTCCTGCGACCTTAAAGGTGAAACTTCAGAGAAAAATGTCATTTTAATTGTACCGTATAGAAATGACTAGACTCAAAAATCAGAACAATGAGTATCAGTGTACATTAGTGTTCTGGAGATCCACTGCACTCCTACAGGGATACATCTCTTTACACATCTGACATTTGATTAGCAGACAATATGCGTCTCTAAAAAACAAAAATACATTGAACTACATTTAGCCTTCCTTTGTAAGTGTGGCGGATCAGCATCACACGTTTCTGTTTGTAAGTCTTGAATGAACTGCGCTTGTTACTAAAAGATGAAAGGAAGAGGAGACACGGAGAAGACTTTAGACAGACAAAGCCTATTTGTCAATGACACCCTCAATGATGAAAAGGATTTATTAGTTTATTTATTTGTTATGCATTATACATGCATTATATATGTATATATTACTTCTAAAACAGAACATAATATGTCGGCCACACATCTATAGGTCATAAACATCTAGCTACTTGCACAAAGGTACTTTCCTGTGATATATTGATGCATCATTAATGGCTGTGGTGGCTGAGAGGAACACTATTTTAGGGTAATAGCAAGGTGCCACTGAAAGAGATCCCATTCAATGCCGAGTGTGTGTACCCTGGCTACCTTAGCTTGATTTAACCCTTGTGTTAAATGAATAGGTAATCATTTAATGTCAGGAATAACAGATGATGGATACATCAATTTGATTCCACGCATTTCTGAGGTCATTATTCTTTCAACACTTGAGTGTCATTGGCAGTTTGCATCAATAACACGTATATATGAATATATATATATATATATATATATATATTCACGTGGCCTGCACCTTAATCATGTGGATCAATCACTGACAAGGTCGTCACTTTGTGTTGAAAAATGGTGGGGACATAACAGCTCACATTTTTTACATTTTAAAAAATATGCGATTTTAGGCAATGTAGGCCTAATGGGGTGGATCGGTATGAGGTCGGAGTAGATGATTACGGCGAGAGAACAGTGCATCAAAAAAGCACATTTTGGGGTAATTTTAGAATCTGTTTTTTTTAGTTCACGTTTTTTTTACTTTTTTTGGACAATGCACATTTGTTTCTTCTATATTTATTTGCATTGTATGTTTTCTTATTGTGCAAATAAACCTTTCTCAAAGCGTTCTCATTTGGTAGTCAACATTTCTTGGTGCAAGCTATTTTTCAGAACATTTTTAACAAATTCTGCTTTTAAATTCGGCCATTTCAAAAAGTGGTGGGGACATGTCCCGAGTGTCCCCAGTGCAAAGGACACCTATGAACTTCAATTAATCCATGAGTATTTACAGGTCACTCTGGAATAGAAGCAGGCAGATCCAGCCCAAGAGGATTCACTCATGTACTGGTGTAGATTTGTCTTTTTCTTTGTAGAGGCTTTACCGCCTCTTTTGGTATCATCATTCCTCCAGCCATTGATTCATGTTGTACCGGAGGGTCTTTTCTGTGTGTGAGGAGCCTATTGGCCAAATGCTAATTAGTGGGAGGATGGGAACATATACACATGGATGGATGGGGAATTGCCAAAAGGCATATTACCAGTTTCCCCTTCCTTTGTGTGTGTGTGTGTGTGTGTGTGCGCGCAGGTGTGTGTATGTGGCCATGCATGTATGTCTATGTGTAGACCAGAGTGTTATCTTTTTATATATTTAAATTTCATGTTTTAATATTGCATTTTATTTCATTGAAATGTGTTACAACAACTCCCTTTGAGTGTAAGCTGAGCCAAGGGGGAACAGTCTTCCCCAGCATCCTTCTCTGTCAGGGGCAAGTGCATTGGTAATGCAGGTCTGCATCTCTGTAAGCAGCGTACACACACCATTAAAACAGCCCAGAGAATCCAGCGGTTCTCTGATCTCATTACCTTCACCAGCAAGGGCTGGAGTGTGTCACACCATGACATCCTCTGAAGGTCAGATCACTCAGTCCTCCAATAGTCCAACAATCGGCTGCCTTGTATCCAGTCTTGTGTGTATGTGTGTATATACATGTATTCTTTGTCTGTGTGTCATGCCTGTCTCCATACATGTATATCTACACGTAACATGCAGGAGTACAGTGGTGGGTGGAGAGGGCACAGCTTCTGTGTTTAGTTAGTGGTGGAAGAATTGGAACGCATAATGTTGAATGAGATCTACCTTGTGGTTATTGTACAAACGTAACTAACTTATAGCTATATGCATGTATTTATATAGCATTAAGTGCTTTACCCATCCATAGGAGCTAGGGATGAGGTGTCTTTTCCAAGGACACTTCAACACTTATGCAAGCCGGGGCCAAGGATGGGATAAGCGGCAACCTCACCAGTAGCTAAACAACTGCCACTGCAACAAGATAAGCATGGAAAACGCCACCGCTTTTATTTATGTTGAGTACATAAGCCCTGCTGACCTAGCCCTTCCTGAGCGCCTCTGTGTGCACCCAAACCTCCAACGTCCCACCCCTGTTCCCCAGAGCATGTGTCTGTCAGCGAGATCCTTCCATCTGACCGCCCGCCAGGATTTGGCTTTTCTTGTACCGTGTGCACCCGTCAGCCAGGCGGAGGACTCTGTCACAACACACTGCCAACCTCCCGTGGTCTTTCTTCTAGCCTCTTCCAGCCGGCGTCAGGGGGATGTACAAGGACCAGCCTGGATCCAACGCCTTCCATCAACCCAGATTAACTTTGGATCACTGGTCGTATTCACGCTGTCTTCTCTCCCCAAATATAATATCATTAGTCTAATGAAACGCCTCTCCTCTCCTTTCTCTCGGACCATGAATTAATCTGCTTTTTTTATGTCTCTGCTCTGAGTTTCTTCGATTGACAGTCCTTTTTTTTTGTTCTTTTCTTTTTTTTGGCAATGCTTCACGCTTCCTTTGGACACGTCAACTGTAATTATATCTAATGAGAAACGAAAGGAGTTGTTCACCTGTAGGAAACACATGACCCCTAGCAAAAAAAAGGCTGCTCCCTCTTCCCTTCTAATGCAAATGCAAATGCTCTAGTCTGTCCAACATGAAGTGCGGGTGCTTTGATATTCACAGAATTCTGCCAGGCCATTTTACCGTTAACACTCTGGCTCAAACACAGAGCTTTTGTGTTGAATAGATTTGAAAATAGACCCATTTCACATGGACTTTGATGTCTTAATTAAAAGCACTGGGATTTTAGAAGGGATTTTACATTTAGAGCTACTGCACAGATGCCACATTCACTCTTCAAAGTAAAAAAAAAACTTTTTGAAAATGTTGATATAGGAAAATCTTTTGAATGGCTGCCAAATGGTGCGTAGCGTGCCATTTTGCACACTACCTTGACCAAGCTCTTTGTAGGCCTTCAGATGAAAGACATCTTGTCCACAGTAGTGTTATGTTATATGCATACTTGGTGCCAGTGTGGGCAGCACACTCAACATTGGTTTGCTGCTTGCTACCCCCCAATCCACCCATCAATACATCCATTAATAATGACCTTATTAGCAATTACACCTTTGGCGCACAGTAAATACACACACACGCACACACACACAAACACACACAAACATGATTGATTATTGAAGTATTGCATTTTTCAAAAGACTTTCATAGTGTGTGTACTACCTTACTAATGTGTGTGTGTGTGCACATGTTTGTGTGTGCACACGTTTGTGTGTGCACACGTTTGTGTGTGCGTGTGTGTGTTTATGTGTGCATTTGCAAACATGTTTGTTTATCTCTGCAGGTCTGTGCAGTTCTGTTCAGCTCTTTCCCACAGCAGTTGGTCTATTGATGTTGGCACCCTGTCTCTGTCTCTCTCTAGCTCTCTTTTCTCTCTCTCTCGCTCTCTCTCTCTCTTGCTCCCTCTGTATCTGGCTTCCCATCTGTCTGCATGTGGTGGATGACACGTGTTCAGTGTTCAAACTTAAAGAGGATGAGACCCAGGAGAACATATGAAGGCATTTTATGGACCATTGAGAAGCCATCCCTGAGATGTACCTGGCCCCATCGCAGTGCTTTTTGTCTCCTAGATTTGTGAGCACTTATAACGGGACCATTACACTTTTTCATTAACTCGTCACAGTCGCTAGTGGATTCTGAATGACATCAATCATTTAAAAATGTCCGCGTGGGAAAAAGCATTGAACACAAATGTTCGCCCTGAGAGACGGATGGGGATTTCAACCCCAAATTAAAGCATTCATTTTGGGTTGACAAGAGACAAGTACATACTAGTGCTTGTCTCTTGTTTACAATAAGTGGCTCACGAGCATCATGTCAGAAGATACAGTTGTGCCAGGCAAGTCATGATCATAGTCATGAGCAGCCTGCAGCCCACGGTTAGCTCTTTCTTATTTCATTTTATAGTCACGCTTTTTCTTTGAAGATCTACAGATGAGGTGTTGGATAGGGATGACAGACCTAAAAAACACTTTTCTCTGGTGACTTGAAGAGAAATGCAAAACAACATGATTACAACACAACACAGATGATGTGTTCACTGTGCTTGATTAGAACATTAACATTGGTGTGCTATGAAAATAAACCAAATAATTAAAAGTTAACCAATCGTTATTGGCCCTTGCATGGCCCCATGGTTATGTTGTTATCATTATTTTTTGCAGTGCCACTAGATGCTCTTGCTCTCTTGCATTTAATTAGTTCAGGCGCTCTGCCCGCAAACAATGTGATAATGACAAGCTCTGGCCTTCTTAAGGTGGGTGCTGAGAGCTTGTCAGCTATGTGCCAGAGCTGCGCAATAAGGGGGAAAATCACCCCCTTATCCTCAGTAGTGCTCAAGCCAGCCGGGGCACCTCGCTGCTAATTGATATTGGCTGCTCACACCAACTCTTGTGCCTCCAAGACAGTTTGGAAACCTTAGTGGGACTATAATGTCTGCCATTGAGACCTGTTTTGAGCGGAGTGGAGGGGGTGTTTTAATAATTAAATGGGTTTTTTTACATCTTAGGTCAAGAGCAAGGGCCGTGATTTCGACATTGTGAACAGTTAAAAACATAATCTGTAGTAACTTGTTCATTTTTGTATTGAGCCTGTAGGTCATGGCTTCTGAAAACCTAAATTAAATAATTCCTGTTTTGGCTTAGAAATACGAATTTGTGTTTTATAACTGCACAATTTCTCAGTTTGGACTTCAACTTTCCTTATCTGTATACTGCTGAGGTAGATAGGACCCAGCGGATGGAGCTGACCATTTTTTAGACCGTCCTACTCACTGAAGAACCAATTCTTTTGTTGCTGGCACACATTTATTCCTGACAATCGGTATTCCAACAACAACACAGCTTTATCTGAGGTATCTGGCTGTACGCTTTTCGATGAATGCATGCAGTTGTGTTGTGTTGAATTCATAAGACAATGCAGGATGTACTCTTCTAGGATCGCCCATCATTTCAGAAAACATCTTGCATTTCCCCAGCAGAGGCAGATTCAGAGTAGCTCAACCCAGATCTTCACTCATACATTACTTGTTTCAGTTAGCACTAAAAGCATCACTCCAATCAGCAGATGTTTCACATGTATGAACATATGGCATGCTATGGGCTATATTTGTTTAGTTAGATCTTTAGGAATTTTTGTTCTTACACTTATTAGAAGGTTGTTGCAACAACCTTGCTGATGGTACCTCTTGACCAGCGGTTGGTCAGCGTTATCCTCTAAGTTGCACCTAATAACATATTTATATCCTATTGCTTTTATGTTGAGCCTTTTACTCTTCCTCTGAAGTTCCCTTTAGCCATCTGTTATTATGTATATTCCTATATGGAGGACCACTCCAAAACAGCCACTCTGTGTGCCGCACGATATTGGAATTTTTTTTTTAATGCAAGGGCGAGTGGAGATACAATATTTCCATCTGCAAACAACTCCTAAGTTATTCTGGCAGCTACAATAACAGCTGTGGGAGTCGCTGTAGCAGAAGACTCACTTCCCTCGCCGGCATATTCTCATTTGTGCTTTATGCTTTTATAATCTTTTGTGAATTCTCAATCTAATTTAATAAGGATGAGTGGGCTACCTCACCTACCTGCCAAACCTACCCAATTGGGATTATGTTTATTTGCCATTGCTAAGTTTATCTGATCATAAGATGAGGATATTTGCATATTGCCAAAATATGAAACTGGTACAGCTCACAATGATTGTCAATTCCTTTTTTTATGTGATGGTGGTTGCATAATAACAATTGCAATGTGTTATGCTCCAACCAATTTCAGATTAAAAGTATACATTTCACCTTTTAACTGAATACCAATATCAGCTAAGACATTTGCTATGAGAATTTATTGACACAACAACAGAGACATGCGCCAAAGACATAGAGATATGCACCAAAGATGGACAACTGATCAAAGAAGCGGCGTAAAATGTTGGGAAGTCTATGCATAAATTATTTGGTCACGCTCCCTTTCAAGTTTCACGGCTCAATATGGGGGCGGAGGTGCGGATGTAGCGTAGCAGGAAATCATTAGGGCTCTTTTGTGCTGCGGTCTTGGAGGATAGACTGATATTATCACTGACCTTGGCGCGCCGCAGAGAATCCAGGCCGCTGGGTTGATGCCACCGCAGAAGGCATGTGGATCTAGATTAGCATGTGAATCTAGATGAGCATGGCTATTGATTGAGCCTTAGTACGACTGGCAGGTGGGCCGGCAACATGGCTTCATAATATGGTAATATGGTCAGACCCTGCCACATGCCTAAAGGGGTAATTCACTATTATATAGTATCTGTATATATATATATACAATTCTGTGTACCACCTTGTTTACACTGAAAGATAAAATAAAGCATTACCATTGCTGACCATAAATATGGTGCGCACTCTGCCAGATGACGACACTATATTGCACATCTGGCCGGCATGGTGTTTTGAAGCTGCCAATAACAGCATTATACGATTATGATTACACATTAACTTCCCTATTAGGAAAATCATTATTCTTTTACTCGTGTCATTAAGTGATTAACTTCTGATTATACTGTGGCGCCGCCCTGGAATATTTGCTTTGCTAATAAAGTAATCCCCTCAACCCCTATTGTTGATACCAACACACACACACATACACACACAGGCTGCTCGACTGCTTGAGACACAAATATCATTCTGCTCTGTAGGATATTTATGCACCTAAGGAGTACCAGATAACTTTTCAAGGCGTACCTAATCTGTAACTGTAGTGAATAATATATGTTCTGTCCTGCAAGTCTTTGATTGGCTGTTTTTATGAGACTGTTTTATGTGCCCTTGGCCAGCCATTAGAGAGTAACCAAGCAGCATCCTGGGACAGCGCCATCTCTGATGAAACATGTTATTGCGGATTCACTTTCAGATTGGCACTAATAACCACTTGGCACGAACCAAGAGCAGCATTGTTTTTCATAGCAAGGTGTGTGCTGTCTTTGTGATTTAGCGATAATGAGAGAGATAATGTTTGTTTCACCTTCACTCTAATGTTTGTTCACCCACTCTGGGGGAACTTTTGTGACATTATCTGTCATAATATCGACACATATCCTCGAGGAAGGAGGTCTGAAGTTGCCTCTCTGACCTGTTTAGGACTAGCTGGAGGAGAGACTGTCAAGATAAATATGTGGTGAAACGTGCATTAGATAGTTGCATGTGGAAAACATTTTTTCAATAACGTTGGCTGACACCATTTCCAAATATATAGGCTGGGGTGCCAGCCAAACTATTCCGTAACAAGGGATTGTTTCAATGTATCACTCACGATTCAATAAAAGAAAAATAGCTATCACCAAAGTTTAAGAGAAGATAAACATTGTTGATTTTTTTTCCTCTTTTCAATTTCATCACTCTTTTTTTTTTCTTCTCGAAGTGATTTTTCCCTTGTGGCTGTTTTTTGCCCTAGGTCTATAAAAACATCGCCACACAGTTGTTTCTGTTATTCAATTTTTTTTGTAAGTTACCTCCCAACTTGAGCAGAGCCACAATCATCTGCTGACTGATTGGAGCTGTCAGCCTCTCAACCATTTGATTGGATTTGGCCACGCCGGGGCCTCTGCCTTTGTTGCGGTAGCCCGCCTTGGGTTTGCCGTCGAGACAGAATGCTCAATAAAATCCTACGTTCTGCCTTCCTGCCTCTCCTCCGTTTTC
>OMKN01024688.1:5345-16595 GCA_900302345.1 Melanonus zugmayeri | reverse complement strand
CAATCCACGGGGGGGGGGTTGTTGCGAGCGCTCGGATTCCGCGAACCGATTGTTGACGGGGGGGGGGGGGGTTGCTGGCGCTACGATTCCACTTGCGTGCGACGAATGGGGGGTGCGACCTCTGCTGGACAAATTATTATTATTATTATTTTTTACTTTTTTATTTTTATTTGGACGTCGTCTCGTGGGCCAGATTGAACCATCGGGCGGGCCACATCTGGCCCGCGGGCCTTGAGTTTGACACATGTGGTCTACAGTTTAAGTAACTTTTAGAGAGCTCGCTAAAAGTGAATCAACTCATTGTCCGAAACCATCTGACGACAAAGTGTATTAAGTTAGAAAGTTAATAGAAGTGAAACTCCTGAGAAAGTGGGAGTTTTTCATGTCAAGAGACGACTGCAGTTCGGTTCGGGCGGCGAACACTCACTAGCCTGATGGAACCTATCCAAACATCACCGGCCCAACGTGATCCCTGTTGAGACCGGAGAGTTCCAGGAGAGCTCCGACCCATCCAGTGAACCAACAACAAAGTCTCCAAAGCGCATGACCAGCAGATCTTTGAAAGCGTCACCAAGTAAATGCTATCCTTGTCTCTCATGCGAGTTGATGCAAACTTAACTTGCAGGTTAGGGAAAGTTGCTCAATCAAGGTTTAACAGTCATTAGGTTTAGGGTTTAATACGGTCAATAGAGTTAGGGTTTAATACGGTCAATAGAGTTAGGGTTTAATGCGGTCAATAGAGTTAGGGTTTAATACGGTCAATAGAGTTAGGGTTTAATACAGTCAATTCTCCTGTCCAGATTTCCCATTTTAAGTTGTGTGTGTGTTGTTTTATTTAGATTTAGGTTTTTGTTGTTTTGTCTATATTCCTTGACCTCCCCATCATTTATTCATGTTAAGGCATTTCTTTATTTTGTAAATACATTTCATTATAATCTAAGAAGGAAGTAGTGCTCGTGGTTGATAAATCGTACAATCACAGATTGACTTCAGAGAGATTAAATTGGCTAGGTTAATTAATCTTTATAGTATAATCTAATGCCTAATATTAATTATATTTGTCCTAACGGAAGTGGTGCCCCATTCGAGTAGTAAAATAATCAAAGTTAGGTTTAGACCAGTTTAAGCGCTACACACAACAACATGACACACTTCAGCACAACGGGAACAGTAATACTAGCATGATTTGTAGAAAACATATAGGAAGCCCTATATGTCTTTGTGTGTGTGTGTGTCTACCTGTACTGGCCAGCAGCTGTGGGCTGGCATCGTACTGGACCGTTAGCATGTGGAACAACGTCCACAGAGAGCAGGGGTAGCCTCTGAGCCCTGGCTTGCTACCCTGGCAACCAACCCAGCGAAGCTCCGCCCCCAGGAACAGACCAGAGATCTGGAGAGACAGTAAAAGGAACATTAGTTCTAAAATATCCTCATTTAAATATCCACATGTAGTTTTAATACAGAAAGTAAGGGCCACACCAACGGTATTTGCTCAAAGGTCATAGTGGGCTCTATTGAAGCTGGGGTATGTAGGCTTCAGCGATGTAGACGCTCGGCTCATCTTAAATTTGGAAAGGCTCTAGCGACATGAACACGCACCAGAAGACACCGCTTCAAAGAGTTTCATTCCCATATCCTTTCATTTCTTATCAGCCAACTGCTAAACCCAAAATGTAATTGTAATTCATGTCTTCAAGTCCAAAATGTATTAGTTTCTTGGCCCTGGCTTTATCCGCTTCCTATTCACGTAGCATTTGATCTGGCTTTCTGGCTGACTTTGCAGTGTAAGCCATTACAACCAAAGGAAGAATGGGAATTGTCTTTTCTCACGGTCTCTCGGTCATTGCAATGTAATGGCAGCCAGTTCACTGGTTCTTTTAATACATCCATGGTTGTTGGTGCAAGCGCTCTGCTGTGTCATTGCTCATTGGTTGTTCCAGCTCTTTACACATGATTGGTCTAGAGCGAGCGACCCAACCACAGCTCATTAGAAGAACACAAAAAAAACCCTCTAATGGCCTATCGCAACACTTTATATATCATTATTCAAAGTTGTGTAATGGGGGTTTAACCAAATTCTAACAAAATTGTACACAAATTCTGGCAAATGCCACCTTTAAATGCATTAAGAAACATGTCCTGTATATACCCAGATAATATATGTACTGTATATACCCAGATAATACATGTCCTGTATATACCCAGATAATACATGTCCTGTATATACCCAGATAATATATGTACTGTAGGTCTATGTATAGTGTATATGTGTTTGTGAACCATTTCTGGGTGTACATATAGAAAGTATAAGTGTTTAATGTGTGCATAATGTGCATGTGTGCATGTACACAGGTGTATATACACCTGTGTACACCTGTGTGTCTGACCCTCATCTTGTCGTCCACCAGGTCCAGGATGGCCTGATATGGAATGCTCTCCAGTGGTAACCTGACCAGCCACTCTAGAAGGTTCTCCATCACCTTCTGCACAGAGGCCCTTCCTGGATACAGCTACACACACAACCACACAAGCGCACACGCACATTCATTAGATACAAACATTACACACACACACATATATATATTATAAACACTACACATGCATTGCACAAACGCGTTAGACACAAGGATGGAGGGTACCTTGGCAACCACTGTCACAACGTTTTTGAATGTCTTGAGCTCCTCCCCTCCCAAAGTATTGTGGGTAGCGAGCTCAACTCTCAGCAGGTAGTGAAGAGCTGACTCCAAGTCGGCCATGTACACTTTGGAGCTGGACAGGCAGAGAGAGAGACAGACAGACAGGTGGATGGACAAGGCAGACAGACAGGAAGACACAGGCAGATTAGACAGAGAGACCGGCATTAAAGACAATGTTTATCCGGACTAATAACAAATCTATTGTTAAACTAACTCAGACTAGAGCTAACCCAGACTAGAGCTAACCCAGGCGTGTTTGAACCAGACTAGAATTCATGTGTAGACTATTGTTCACCTGGACAGTATGGTTAACATGTATTCTAGTCTTACATGTCAAACTCTCTCCAGGAATCAGTGGTGTGATGCTCAGACAGCGCCCCTGTGTGGCTGGGGGAGCTGTGGTCCTCAGTCTGTCTGCGCTGAACTCCTGGCAACCCTCTCAGGAAGGAGGTGAAGAAGAAACGCAGCTGCTTATACCTAGACAAGAGAAAAAAAAGATGAGTGTGTGTGTAGTTTTTTGGGCCTACTAAAATGAGCTCTGTTGAACTATATGCGCATGTGTGTGTGTGTTAACTCACATGTGCAGGTGTGTGTGTGTTCCATTGGGATGCAGCAAGTAGGCTGATGGGAAGGCTGTGATCTTCAGTCTGTCCACTAGGGGGCTGTCTGTAGACAAAGCCCTTCTCACCACAATCCCAGTGTACTTCAACAGGTCCAGTATTACCTACAGATAAACACATGGTAAATAACACTGCACAGACAGACAGAAAGACAAGTGGTGTAGCTTTTTCATCTTGTGTTTTTGATGACAACACATCTAGTGTGTTGATGGTGATGGGTGTATGTTTTCCTATGAATTTCTCTTTACGTGGCAATATGGATAAAGTGTTTGTGTTTTCAGTTTTACATGGCGAGATTGTTTATCAAGTGTGTGTGTGTGTGTGTGTGTGTTACCTCTCTTCCTACGTAGGAATCTGGCTGCTCAATAATAATGGCTGTGTAGTGGCCTGACTTTTGACCCAAGAGAGGAAGCAGGTCGCCCGAACTACAGACACAAACACAGACAGACAGTTTTAAGTAAGGGTTAATGGATTATCCCACTTATACCATGGCCACTTGTGAATCATTAAAATATAAGAGTGTCATGTTGTTGGCGATTCTGTCTCAAAATTAAAATGTTTAGCTTGCACTATTTGTTGTGTTCCTGGAAACACAAATGATCCGACTAATGCCTGGAACCCAATCAGTTAACATGAGATTCATATGGAATGCAGACATTACCTTATTACTCCAGTAAATAGAGAGGACCTTAGTAACGACCTGGCAACGGAAAAGCTTTCTAAGCGGAGTCCCATCCGAGTCCCGTCAGCCAGACTGTTAGAGACTACGTGAGATTTCCCACACTGAATACTGCACATATCTACACAAAAATGCAGTTGTGTCTGGTTTAAGCAGCCTCACCTGGCCACACTGAGTCACACTGATTAGACTCTAGGGCTCGGTGAGGCTGCACACCTGTGGTGCATCTAGTAATCAAGGCCCACAGGTTAAACCAGCATCACCACATACACTCAGAACAGAGTGCTGACATGTCTAAGGTCGACGGTGGGGACCGGGGAGCAACAGCGCGGCAACCGCCACAGGCAATCGCCGGCAGCCTGCATCCCCGGAGCAACCTCCACAGGCTCAAATGTGTGCCTTAAATAGTCTTGTGCTTTGGGCTCAAAAGTGTGGTCCAGTCTTCTAGAAATCATCTGTACATGTGATGGAGGCATCACAGTGCCTATAGGGGGCGTGGTCTCAATAGCCATGCAGTAAGCAGTGTGCTATGTGCACGTGATTGAGGAATGGCATGGATATTCAAGTGTACTTGAATGGCATCTGTTTGTTTGAGTCAAAATTATGCTCAAATATACTTTCCCAACTATATTTAAGTTCGCTATGAAGAGCCAACCTTCAATTTTGAAAATTCCCAGTTTATTCCCATAAATTCCTGTTTATTCCCTTAAATTCCCTTAATTCCCATGGAAAGTTTCCATCTTTGAAAATTCCCGGAATTTTGCAACCCTAATCTTAATACACTTTAACATTGTTCTGTAATGCAATCAATTATTCAATTGATGCATGTTCAAAGTAGGCGTATGTCACTACAGTAGGCTGTATAGTAAACTACAGCTGTCATGAATGTGCATTTTTCAGGTTCAACCTATCCGAGATTGAGTGAACTTTTTCCTCAAGATTGAAATCAGCTGTTCTGAAACTGAAAAATCTGGCAGTCCAGGGAAGCGCTTGTTGAGTCAGAGTTCTGGTTTAAGCTTAAACATATCCTAACCTGTTACTTGAAATAGGCCCCTGTTGTCTTTAAGATAACGCCTGTGTGAGACTGATGTAACAGGCTGTGGGTGTTCACTGTGTAGTGTGATTGTGTTCTGCTCTGGTGATCACCACAATTACATTGAATGAAGTTGGACAAAAATGTCCTAACTGGGTCGTACCTGTAGTGTTCCAACGGGGGACAGTGGTCAGGCTTCCCCAGCCTGGTGTGGTTCTGGAGAAAATTAATCATCAACTCTCTCAATGTCTGGACCCCTCTATCAGCACCTAGATGGACCAGACAAACCAGACCAGAGGAAGTGACAGGCGTGCTAAATTAACATTTGATGAGATCCATATGTGACTGATCAACAGGTATTGGGTCAATTAAATTTGTTGATTTGAAACCTTGAAGATATTTTTAAAAATCCCCATTGCAGCACTTTCGCCCATCTAAAGATGTTTAGATCCTTTGATCCAACATAGAAGGAGTCTCCTCGTCATTCCAAAAGTGTGTTGAGCCATTGCAGACACAGAACAACGCTTGTTTATGTACATGGTGAATCAGCCGTCTCCGGGTGGATGTGATGAGAGTCTCTAACTACTGTGTTGTTCTGCTTGGTGATAACACATTAAGCGCTAAAATTAAAACTTCCCACCCCTCCCTGTCTGGGTGGTCTTCGCTGCTTGTTGGAAAGAGATGGGCCAGTTAACAACAATTTCAAGTTAGATGAAGAGGGAAATTTCACCTCTATACGTCGTTCCCAAGTCAGCAGGGGGTCCATGTGCTCCAAAGTACTGAAGAGAAGGTTCAGATAGTCAGTTATTTAGAAAATACACTCACATCCAAGCAGCATAACTCATATACTCTAAATGTAGGTAGAAATGGACATTTCTAGTACATACTCTGATGGTAGGGTATTAATATGCTAATGTAAATGGATGGGGCATTGTCTTTTATATAGGAGCATACCTTGAGAGTTGTACAGATTGCATACTTTGCTACTACATACTCTGAAAGTAGGGTAACTGTGAATACTATACATACTTAGAAAAATATGAAACTACAAGTACATACTGAAGGTAGGGTAGCGGTGAACACTATACATACTTAGACGGCATTATAGAAGTGTGAAGTAAACTATAATTACATACTCTGAAGGTAGGATAGAAGTGGATGCCATATTCTTTGCAGACGTCAAAGTTTTCATCCTGGGCACAGTCCACCACAGCAATATGAATAACCGTGTCCCAGTCTGGTGAACAAACAAACAAAGAGACAGACCTATTAATGATATGAAAAAAGCTCCTGGGATCAGGATATAATTCATTATATTGTATTGCTCATTATTGGTTTCCCTTCCCTATTGGTTATTGGACAATGGACAGTATTGATTAAGGAGTCTGTAAAACCACTCCCACCAACAAACTCTCTCATTGTTTCCTGTACAGTACATCTGTACTGTAATACAGCAGTTGTACTAAGAAGTTCTAAGAACCAACTCCTCCTCATGTTATTTAACCATCCAACTAGCGCAGAACAACAGGTTCGATCACCAGGTCAAGAAACTTGCACTGCACAGCCGATAACTCTTGTACCATACTACTGCTGTGTATGTTTCATTGCAACACATTCAGCACACATAGGCCATTAAAACACAATTCACTCTGAAATCTGAAATAAGATTTAAGACAATAAAGCCCAAATCAGAGCTTAGCCAGCCTGGCTACCAGCTGTGAAAGTTTGATTCAAAATGTCCAAATGATCGGTCAGTGTGCGCGTCTGTCTGCTTAACCTGCAACAAAGGAGTCTCACATTAGCTATTCAGCTAGCCAGCTGCTTTGTTTAACAAAAAGACACACACACACACACACAAGCAGCTGTTACTTTCTCTAGATCTTGATGTGCTGTGTAACTCAGGCCGGTGGCAAGACAGTCGGCACAGAAGTCAGTCCTATAGCTTATTAGAAGCTTATTACTTTACTATTATACTTTGTTTGTTGTTATCTTTAGCCAACTACTCTAATCATATATACATATATATATATATATATATATATATATCCAGCTAACGTGAAGTACAATGTTGTCCCATCCAAGAGAGCAATGTCATATAAAAAAGGTTTTAGGGTCATTTTTTTGGAGGAGGCCATTCATAATTAGACATTGCAGTTGTACTACTAGGACTTTATCAGGAAGTCTGTTAACAGGTTAGTAGGTAGGAGGCAGTGATGCGTGTGTGACACTAATAACACTTGTTTTGTAGCCATGAGAGATGTTAATGACGCATCTTAGTGTCTTATTGTTAGGAGAAGTCTCGAGTGGCTAAGCTAATATACATAGCTAGCCCTCGGGCTATGGAGATTTGGACGTTGTTTTTAGTTACGAGATGAAAGAATAAGTCATTGTAGATGTGTGTGTGTGTGTGTGTGTGTGTATGTAGTCAACATCTAGCTTCTCGGAGAGGGGGATCACAGTAGTAAGGGTGAAGGAATAAAGAAATCAAACCTAGCTACCTTTGACGTCGTGGGCTAACGCCTTCCATGTGGAGGAGAACTGGATGCAGTGTCCGCACCAGGACGAGAAGAACTGGACCAGCCACGCCGAGGACGAGTTGCTCACGGACGTCTTCAGGCTGCTGCTGCCCAGCAGCACCAGCGGGTCGTCTGCGGTGTACAGGCGAGCGGTACCGGCGACCACCGCCGCCGCACCGCCGCCGCCGCGCGTTAAACAGCACAACACGACGACGACACTGCTAAGCCTAAACCCCCCTGCCATTCGTAACTTTTTTTGGGGGGGGAATTATTACACAGTACGGCGCGTTTCGGTATCGAGTGTTATTGCTGGCGGCGACTACGTGAGAAACAGCTGTTGCTACGTGGTGTGTGACGGCGCGGGTGACGTAGGTGACGAGAAATGTTGCACGCGAGGACGCATTCACGCGAGCACTGCGCAAATCGGCGCAAGGATTTACCCGCGATGAAGCGTATTCATCACCCTGCACGTACGCCGTGCACCGTTACATCCATGCGTACAAGTTATACACATATCTTTAAATCTATCCTGTCCACAGGTTTGTGAGTAGCTAAACTTGGCATGCTTAGCATTGACGTGAACTAATGGGGTAGTACTAATGCAGTAGTAGGGATGGTCATTTGCTTAATTTTGCAACTTGCTAAATTGACTTAAAAGAAGAAAAAAAGTATCTAAAGAAGAACTATGTGGGTGCTATATTGCATACTAGCATAATACATTCATTCAGTTACAAAAATGCATGTACAAAACATAATTAAGTCATAACATATTTCTTAGGTAATGTAGTCAACCTTTAGTGTATTTTTGGTAGACACGTTTTAACTTCTTTTTTTTTAAATTTATTCATGTTACTTCATTTATAACAGATATTTCACATTAATTTACTTTATTGACCGTATAATTTAAAAATAACAATGACCTAATCCAACGTCCATCATGCTTTTGTGTAGAAGTGAAATTGTGAAGCTGGATTCTAGAATGTATAGTTTCATGTTAACCAGCTCCCCAAAGTCATGTTTCAAGTCAATGTCTCTTCACGGGCCGACATTAGACGACAATCACATTCAGTGAAAGAGGCAAGTCAGTGAACAGGGATATGCCAGTAGACCTTATGGTGTACACTTAGCTCTCTACATGCTCTGGCAGGACTAGAGAGGCTGCCTGAAGGGAGACAGCATGAGGGATAAACTGCTATATCCACTTAGGCACATGTCAGGATGTCTTTGTGTTTTTCTAATATCCTGTACTAATTCTTATTTCCTCTACGGAAATAACCACCCACCACTTGTAAACATGCATGGTTTTTAGGATTCATGGAAACATCTTCCAAAAACTACAAGCTTGTTACCTTGACTTGCCATGATTTAGCATATTTAAACAGTTCTATAGTTTACATATTATATGCATCATACTATACTAAAATCAAATAAAAATGCTGTTATTTAAAAAGAAAGCAGTTCAGCACTGGTCCTTTCCTGCTGCTCTGGGAAGGGGGAATGAGGGTTGAAACATTCAGAAAGTCAGTCAGACTGAATGAGGGTCATCTCTTCAAGTGGTTCTTCTCTCACTGGCTCCAGGCAGGTCTGTGAGGGTCTTGGGAAGGGGCGGAGTCACCTCCACCACCAGCCACTCCCACCCAGGTGTGGCTGGGATTCCCATTGGTGTTTGAACAAGCGTATACAATAAGCACTGCCATATTCAGCAACTGAGTGCAATGGACGCCTTATTGATAGGCTAAAGTGTGTGTGTGTGTGTGTGAGGTTGCGGTCAGGCTAATGCCAGCATGTATGACATGAAATATTCCTTTTCATTTGAGCTGTGTCACATGTTTTATACAACCCAGCACTGACAGAATATAAAATGCCTAAAATAGAGCTATGTTTGCATCCCCCTCCTAAAGCAAGAAGCAGTAGTGTACTGAATGAACTACCGCATGTTCATTGTGTTCATACGGTATAGTTCATCACATCTAGTGCCCCGATACGCACTACGATACGAGTGATCATTTATGCTGGTGACAATGTAACAGAGTGAGAACAATAGCTTCCCTGTAACAGACTGCACTTCTTTGGAGGTCATGACAGCCAAAGCGACTTGGCTACTGGCCAAGGTTGAGACCACAAGTATTTTTACATTAACCACCACAATTACATTGAATGAAATTGGACAAAGATGTCATAAATGATTGTGACCTTAGTTTTGTATGATGGTGTGTGTGTGTGTGTGTGTATGTGTGTGTGTGTGTGTGTCTATCCCTCTTCTTGACTGTCAGAAACCCGGGTGGGACCTTCATCCGTATCTGGCATCCAACATCTCTGGTCCTCCATCCTCCTAGACTACACACACACACACACACACACACAGACAAAGAACAGAACAAAATAAGCCGTATGTGTTATGTTATGTTGTTATGTGTGTATATGTATATGTGGGCAAACACATTTAAAAATAAAAATATATATTTGAATGAATAAACGTCTAAAAAGGGGTGCACGTATGTGCTGCTCAGTGAACCGTCTCTTTGGGAAATGGATATTTTAACATCATCGACATTACGCCTTGCCAGCTACTTTGAAAAGCTTGATCATAAAACGGAACACATTAACAAAAACAAAAGGAAACACACACACGGGATGCGTGACTGACACCGGCAGTACTGGGAATATTTTAGTCAATCCAGGAAGACAACGGAATTCTCTCATTAGAAAAGGAGCCGTCGGTGAAGAGCTGCACCCCGGCCCCGGTGCACTGTGAGTGTGACAAGTTGAGTTGCAGCTCTGAAGAGCTAGCCGACACAGCTACAGCTTTAGCCATTGGCGCTAATGCCGATGTTCCGAAACTAACAGAGTTTATTCTGCGTTCGACCATACCAAGCCTCATGACAGCACTAAGGTTGAAGATGATACAGACAAATGGCACAGAATCGGCGCTAAAACCAAACAACTCCAAGACGAAGTCTCGGAAGTTGCAGCTATTAGCTTCTTCTACTCCAAACGCCTATAATGCTACTACCCAGCCTTCTTTGCTTCTAAATAACCGATTTGAGCCACTTGCGAATCTGGATGACAAAATGTCAAGTGCAGAAGGCTGCGACTCGGTGAAGCATAGAAAGCAGACATGCACGCTGGCTGAGCTAGCAATAGACAGAGCAGGGCCTACTCAGCATCAGTCTATGGTGAACGACTATGCCGAGAAAAACATTGTCATTACAGGTCATACGTAATGTAGCAGCTAAAAATGCTACTACTGTCTGCCTACCCAATGCATCTGTTTCTGACATCACAAAACAACTTCCTGAATTACTTAAGCATAAACGGGCCAGCCACCTTGTAATTCACATAGGGAAAAATGACATTCTTAGAGGACAATCGGAAATAGTGAAAAACGATTTTATGGATCTTTTTAATTCATTCAATGGGCTGAAAATCCAAATATTTATCAGCGGCCCTTTACCAGCATGGGGAAGTAACGCTTTCACTCAACTACTGAATTTGAATACATGGCTCTCCAAAACCTGCATATTGGGATTTAATTTGTTTTGGGGCCGTAGCGCCTTTTAATTTTCTCTCGTCGGCACGCTACATTTCCTTCACAGGACCATTGTCAGTGCAAGGAACACAGAGTCACCACAATATCTCTGTCCGAAGTCAAGTCTCCCCTTATTCCTGTATCCCTTCCCCCATTATCTTCTCCATCACCCCCCTC
>OMKN01024676.1:8368-20048 GCA_900302345.1 Melanonus zugmayeri | reverse complement strand
GGGGGGGGGGGGCTAGCAGACCGGCGAACCCTGCGGAGCTGGTATAAACCTCTGTTGTACCATGGGGGCTGTAGTTCTGTAAAAATGTAGTTCTTTCATGTCAATAGAGCAGGAGAGTCAGTTGTGAGACTGTCATTCCTTTAGGGGAATCCGACACCATTTATTATGAGCAGAGATTGATATTCTATTCTATTCTATCCGGGACAGTATTAACAGTATTAATAGAAATGCAACGCTGGGCTCTATGGGCTCTGTCGGTCTCTCTTTACAGCACAGAGATTGTGAGGAAACATACATTATTATATACACTGCTGCTGTTTAGCTTATTGAAGTAAGTAAAACAGATACATTTTGCAGCATTTCCCCCTGCTTCCAGCATTGTCACTGTTCATCTCTTTGGTCATGTACCAAATGAAGAGCACAGTTACCTCCTATGGCTGGTGTGTGAGCACGCACACTCACACACACACACACACATGTGGTTACAAACACATATTAATGCACACCAATGCACGATCCAGTCATTAGCACAGATGTTCCTTGAAAACCCTCTGATCATTTCGCCGTTCACACTCACGTGGAGCGGATCATTGAACGAGCGGTTTCCTCGCTTCGATGGCCACTCTCGCTCTCACACCACACAGTTCGGGCTTAAACTATCTAATCAATTAGCAGCCACGCCTGCTAATTGATGCCACCGTGGCCAACACAGTAGCTCCGTCTGAAATGTGGCGCGATGGCGGTGATCGTCAATTATAAAGCGGTGGTGGTATCAGCGAGCGTGAAATAGCCACAGATGGATGACACATCTTCATGATCATCATCATCATGATCATCATCATCATCGTCCCTTCTGCGCATTCATTGGCTGATGACAATGCATGACCATTTAGAAAACATTTACAAGGAATAGGAAATGAGGCTTTTGTCTGTGGCATTGTGTGTGTGTGTGTGTGTGTGTGTGCGCGCGCAGGTGGGTTATTCAGCACTTAAAAGGGTAAATCTCTTCTTGCTGGTTGTTTGAGCCATCATTTGTGCAGATGGATTCACAGCATGAACCAATGAGCAGTTTAATAATTGAGTCAAAGGATGATAAGATTTGCATGATGGTGGGTTGTTTTTGTGGTGTTCCTCTTACCTTTTTGTATGAGCCTGCAACAGCGTTTAAATTGTATTATTATTAGAATAAAGAAGGCATATCCAAACAGTCAGGGAGCGCATTAAAGAGTGTTTTCATTTACGATCATCCACAACATCTTTAATAGTCAATCACACAAGCAGGACCTTGGCAGTTATTACGGACACCCAGACAATGATCATCATCATAATCGCTATGGCAAAAACAATGTTCTCACCCACCAAGTGAGACCGGGGGTAATTTACCTTGCAATAAACCACGCTCAGCCCTTTGAGTGAGTTTGACAATAAATATGCGCCATCGCCTCTCTCTCCTGTTGTTAAAACCTTGCGATGTAGCCATCAAAATAAATCACTGTAATTGGATTACCGGGCCAGGGAGAGTGGTGATGTTGTTGTTTGTTTTAGGTGGAAGCTTCCGCTTGCTTTGTTGAAAGGAGATAGCTGCCAGGTAGCCAGAGATGGCCGTTTGTATATTATTTATTTCTCCTCACTCTTGGTGGAAAGTAAACCACTTTTTTTGGCAGCTGTACCTGTAAAGTTTTGGATTCTTTCAATTCCCAGTTTCACTAAGCAAACCATGTTCATTTGCAATTTAGCTTGAGGGGCTAACCATGGTGTGCACTTGGGGTGTGTAGGAAAACATGAATAGATCTACCATGGGTAAGGAATTGTTGAAAATGACAGTTTAAGTATGGATAGTAGTGTAGATAGTATTTCATCACATGAAATAACCGGTAGTTCACAAACATGTTAGAAAACAACATGTGATCATTGTAATCAATATCAGCTAGTATCTAAATGATATCTCTAAATGAGAATGTTACGCTAAAACTGATCATCTGCTGAGTCTTGTCTGTTTTGTCAATCATTGATCATTGATGTATAGGTAACAGGTAGAACCAGAGGACCTTGCAGCAACTTTATATTTCAATGTTTGATAGATTGTTTATTTATGTATTTATTTATTGAATCTCTATTTAACCAGGAAGTCCCTTGAGATTAAAATCTCTTTTTCGACTGAGACCTGCCCAAGATAGCACCACCAGCGCATTGTATTTACTATAGACACAATTAAATACCACTATCACTAAAGTTAATATATACATTGGCAAATTGAGATTACTTTTTGAATTTGATTTTAATTGCTATTAGCCATCAGCTATTTTTTATTTACTTTTAGCCTCATTAGTAATGGAATTGGCCCAGAATTAGCCTAGCCAAGATGATTCAATTTAGGGAGAGGTTACTTGTGTGCCAAACCCAGCTCACTAAATGCCCTGGTTCCCCCACGCCTGCAGCGCTGCCCAGATCATCCTCTCATTTCACATCCACCAAACCCTTAACCAGCGGAACCATTTCCAAGCAAGCTAATATCTGAATCTCACCATTTTAAGCTAATACGCCTACTGTATCTAAACTCAACAAGTTTGACTTTTAAAACCTAATCCATAATCTTGTACCTAAACCTAACAATTCATAAGCACAATGTCAAAACGTAACCGCTTGTATTTTTCACAGAAAACCACCAAACCTGAGTGAATGACAAGCACTCATTTTTCTTTGTTTAATCTAAGCCCTAATTAAATTCTGCTAAATTCCCATGTTCCGCTTTTATGGGAAAGAGCTACATAACAGGATAGTCTAAATCCCCCCTAATATTCCTTTCTCTGAATATTTTCACAGAATTTTTTCTGCCTCAAAATGACAGTAGGCTACGTGATGTGCAACTGTTACTGCTTGTTACAACACTTGCTCTTCATCATTAGTCTAATCAACTGCATACACCATAACGGGAGATTATTTATTCAGTTGTGTGGATAATATTTTATAAGAAACTCCAAGAATTTGTATATCTTTTTTTTTTAGTAGCTCCGATAAATGGAATTTAATTTCATTCAATGTTTCATTCAATGCACTAACACACCACTTCTATGCATCTTAATGGCTTTTGTGACAATTTCTTCATGACGCAATTCCTAGTGATACAATAATAATATATTTACTTTTGAACAGATACAAATATGTATTTGTGAAGTCTCTGCTTTGCTTTCCCATGAGTGTGTATTGTGGCTGGGAATCAAAATTATTATTTGGGTTGGCTTTGAAAGTTGTTCCCTTAGGGTCGGGTCAATACAAGACAAGTCAACCATTCTCAGTACCATTGCTGTCTTTCATGACATTGTTATCACTGCAATGTCCCAGTATTCCATTCATAGTGAACCGGACTCATGTCACTCTAAGAGAAGAATACTAGAATATCAGTGTGTGCTCTGTGAAAACTTTTCTGAAGTAGAAGCTGCATGACGCAAGCATATTACATGGTAAATGGTGCCAGCCAGCCCGTCAGGAGCAGTTAGGGTTAGCTGTCTTGCTCAGGGACCCCTTGACACTTGAACCAGCAACCACTGCTTATTAGTAGATCTTCTCACTTCTCAAGCTCAGCGGTGTGAGAGGAAGTTAATCGAGAGAAACGCGTCCTAATATAATGTGGTTTTGACACATTGAGCACTATATTAGGCCTGCTATAGTTACAGCAATAGTGTTAATGTTGCTTTTTTCACCCCCCCCACCGCTTTTGCTTACCGTGGGTGTCAGCATCATGGGAAATGTGTTGTCGTTTCTCAGTTGCTTTGGTACTTTAGTATTGGAAATAGTTATTCCAATAGGGCCTTTGGAATAACACATGATAACACGTGAATAACTCTCACCTCTATTTCAGACCAAATGTGTGAAACTTGTGATTACATAAGCGTTAGGGGTTGCACGACTTCAGATTTTTCCAAGTCGACTTTTCTATCAATAAAGTCGACATAACGTTGACTAGTCGTTGATGACGTCATCACATACACACGCACGCAAAACACACAGACAGAATGGGCTCAAAAAATGACCGCATCGCGTCACATCGGACGCTCTCTGTCCGCACTGAATCCGTTAAATATGCAATTCTGTTGCCATGAACTAAACTCTAGGTCAGGATATTCAATAGAAAACAAAGCAATCAAACTGATTTTGTCGCCGACGCTGTTGCGGCGTGAAGGGACAGAAGCCGGCTTTCCGGAACAGAGGTGTGAATGCGGCGGCAATGTTACCCCCTCCCTTCCCCGCATATTGCCCAACAACTCGGGGCCCCATTCCGGCTTCGTACCTTTTACTCAGAAGGCGAGTCGGATAATTGTCGCAACGTTCCCGCATTGTGTTGTACACAATAACCCCGTTATTGTGAAATCGCTTAATTTGTCCCCCACCGGCCCCGCCCTAGGTTTAGGTTGGGGAGTGATGATTGGTTAAGGTTAGGGCGAAATATCAGGGTAAGTCAATCAGAGGCAGAGTGGGGCGGGACTTGGTGGGGGAAAACATAATGGTGTGAAATCATGGTGGTCAACGACTAGTCGACTTGTGGGAGTGACGTCGACGCGTCGATTAGTCGACTTTTGTCTGTGTCTGTGCAAGCCCTACTCAACACTGTACCATCTTCTCTCTCTTCTGTTTCAGGAAATGTCGACTCCTTTTCACTGAGGAACAAGAGACTAAGTCTTAATTTGGTGAGATGCAGTCATTTTAAGACTAAGTTAACTAAAATGCAGTTTAATCAAGACGAATCTTCATCTGAAAATATTTTTGACCAACATTGCCTAGTAATGTCATGTTAATCAAAATGTCTCAACTGCAACATGTGTGTGTCATATAACATATAATAATGTCATATAACATATAATAACAGTAGTATAGTACATATACTATATGTACTATAATATATAAGGTTCATATAATGGCTATGTTGTTTATTTTTTTTATTTCTGTCCTGTCCTGACACTCTAAGTAAGTACTCTCTTATCTTATCTTATATTATCTTATTTATATCTATATCTAATTTATTCCTCCAGCCATTGCAGCATTTCAGCCCGGTTCCGGTTCCCAGCTGCAACACGGACCCCTACGTGCCCATGGCGTCCCCCTTGATGCGCGGCTCTGTTGACGTGTTCGACGGCTACCTCCCCATGAGGCCACTGGGGGGACCCGGTGCTGCGCTGGAGCACCCCAGGGTGCATAGCCCCCTGAGGGGACAACGAGACGACCTCCTCCCCCCTCCCGTCAACCGCCACCTCAAACCGCCTCCCCGGCAGAGAGGTGAGAGACGAGCTGTAGTGTCATTTTAGAGTAGAGTAGAGAGTAGAGTACAGATATCAGAGTCGAGAGTAGAGTAGTAAAGTAGTAGTAGTAGTAGTTAAGTAGTAGACATTTCAAACATCTGCTGTCCAGAAATCCAATCCCAAATCCTAATTCCATAATCATATTTTCAAAGCAAAAAGTAAAGATGCTATAAGAATGACTTTTTATAGCATCTTTACAAAACTAGTTATACTTGGTAATTACACCGATAACTATCAGGTCCAATATTGTCCTCTTAAGAAGAGCAGCAAGAGAAGTTACAAGTTTAAAATAATAGCTTAAGTTTCAAACACGTTGTTCCAAACCTAATAATGATGTCATTACCTCCGGGTGTGCAGCGCGACCTCCGCCCCTTGACCTCCGGGGTCTCTCCACCATCACAGAGTTCCCCACACGACCCCCCTCAGGCCTGCCGATGACCTCATCAGGGTGAGACGCCAATCACGGCACACACACGCACGCACACAAACACACACACACACACACACGCACTCACACACAAACAATATGCTCATACGCAACATGAACAGCCAGAGAAAGACTGGATCCTCATAGATAACAACAGACAGTAAACTAGTCAATAGACTTTCTTCTTAGACTTTTAGTCTCAATATGTACAAATCTCAATATGTACAAACCACCACAGTTGCTAGGGAAGCAAAAGCAAACCTAAAGATAAAACTTAGGTATTATTAGTATGATTAGGCAAAAGATTTCTGCTGGATTTACTCAGAGAAAAACTTGATTCTAATGTCATGGTGGAAATAATCAGGCTTACTTTTTCATTCTATTATATTCTATTACATCTTTTTACATACTGTATTTTCAGTCAAACTGACCACTTATGTCTGATGTTGCTGACTGTATTTGTCCTGTGATGGTGTGAACACAGTGCCACGGAGGATGCTTTTCTGAACGGGAGAAGATTTGAGAATAAAGACGAGCTGGAAACATCTGGATACAACTGCTACACTGATGGAGTCATGGGGTCGTGGATGAGGAGGTCGAACCTCGACTACCTCTCACTCGACTTCAACTCTGCTTCTCCCTCTCCTGTACAGAAGGTACGTTCTCTCCTTCTCCTGTACAAACGGGATTCAACAATACTCAACAGTCTGTTTTATAGGTATCCGCTCCATAACCAAACTGAAATAGTCTCTAGGTCGCAGCACGTAGACTGAAAACGTGACTACATGAAGTAGTACTGAAGTGATAACGGCGTTTCTCTAATGGATATCCTGATGTTTACGATGTTAATCGGCTGTTGGAAAGATAGACAGGGCCAATGCAAACTCAATGACTTCTTATGACTTATTACTGATTATTACTATACATTGTACTGCAAGCCCTTGCATGTACGCAAAGTAAACACAAAATAAAGTAAAATGTGTAAAAAAACCAAATGGGCTACATTGATAGCGCTGGCCAATTACATAATCATCTTCTACTGAAATCAATCTTCATCTGCTAAATGACTAAATGTAAAATGCACAAAATGTTAAATTACACGTTATAGCCAATGTTTATATTGTATATATTTAATTTCTTAGTTTCTTTATTTAATCTCCATGTAAAGCTTTTTTTATTATTGTATTTTGTATCTCCTTTTTCTTCACTGCACTAACTTATCAGATCAAACCTTACCTGGTAATAGAAGTCTTTCGGGGTCACTTTATGTTACTATTTAGCACTTCTGGTTGGATGCCAAACTGCATTTCATTGCACTAGTACTTGCAGTGACAATAAAGTTGACTCGGACCTGAATCTGAATGTAATGCGACGGTGTGTCCACCAGAAGGCGCTGCTGGCCTACGAACACAAAGTGGACTACGTCCAGGTGGACGAGACGAAGACCCAGGCCCTGCAGAGCACCAGGCTCGAGTGGACGCGGAGCGGGGAGGAGAAGACGCTCCGGCCTGCTGGGGCGGAGAAGACCAGATGCACTTTGTTCCCGTGGATGAATGAAGATATCATTTAAAATGCATTTCGACTGTTGGCTGTGATCAACTAAAAACACTGTTCTGGGTGGGCCTGTTACATAGAATGGCAGTGTGGATATGGAAGAAAGTGAATAATGTTCATGTTTTTATGTAAATTTAGCTTCATAATGAACTGTTACTGTTTGGCCTTGAAATTGATTTTTTTAAACCGTTTTTACAAAAATCCTTTACTGTAATAATGTATGCTGTAACGTGAAATGTTTGACTCTCCTCTTTATTGTTTGTGTATTTTTCATATTCTCAGGTACATGAGTTCATGGATTAAATTGGGTTCTTATTGAACTCACTTTATATATATTATGTTGTTTTTATACGTTTGTTGGCTATTTCTGACTACTCCTAAGCACTCAACATACCATAATGTTGTGTATTTAGTGCTATTATTGAATGATAATATGACTTTAGTAGTGAACACAGGTCAGGGTGTGAGGCTGGGAGCTGGGAGGGCGGCACACGTCATCACCGCGCGCCGGGAATTTTTTCCAATGGGGAGAAACAAGAGAAAAGAAGGAAAGATGTGGGCTATGTGATGATGGACCGATCTGGTGAAATTACAATTACTCATACAGCGTTATATACAGTAAGTGGCTTTTTTTTCCAACTCGGAGCGTTTAAAGACCTAATAAAATAATATTAAACCCCACGCCGGGCTCAAAAGAGCCACATTACTGGGTTAGCGCGGCTAGCATTTAGCCCCACAACAAACCGAGCCCATGTTGGACTGGAGTTAAAGTTAAGTTATGATCTACAGCTTAATGCGAGAACACATGGGGTCCCCACCAGGGTGTGGTGGTGGTGGTTAATATTGGATGGAATAATAATAATAATAATAATAATAATAATATAATAGTAGTAGTAGGATAGGACATAATACATATTCCTGAAATAGGTTACAAAGGATGTAATGCAATTCCTGAAATGGGTTACAGTGTAGTTCCTGTTATATTCCTGTTCCTGTTATATTAACTATTAAATAGTACTATCATATAATTAGTACTATTTATGATTTCCCCTCGATTCATTATTCATTGTAGCCTAATGCAATGTTTGCAATTAAAACTGCCAATGCTGCATGCATGATGTTGGATTATAGTCGCAATTATCATTCATAATATTTCTTTGTCTTCATGTCAGTTTAATAGGAAACATTTTAAACATCATATTTTAAACACCCACCCTTCTCAATGTACCAAACTAAAATGGGGGCGTTCTCTCCAGTGAACTGAATGTCGAGGGTGAATCCGAATGCATATCCTAAGAAGAAGAAATGACGAGCCTTTCATGTTGTCGGTTGTATTTGAAAGTTGATTTGTTTTCTGAATTTCAGAAATGGACTACTTGACTTCAGCTACGCCCTGGGCTGATTGCAACTACCATGGGCTTCTGACCGATTGACCGTGTTGATCTCGAGGAGACGTGGCCATGGCCTCCTGCAGGGTAGAAGAGCAGGAGAGCGAGACAAAGCATCTGGCTTTGGCCTGCGAGCAACTGTCCATCTGTAGTCTCCATGACCCCCTGGAAGACAGCCAGCCAGACCCAAACACCACCACCACCACCACCACCACCACTCCCCCCAAGCCCCAGACGCCGGGCAAACTACGGAGGACCGCCCTGAGATTCTTCGGCGTGCGTAAAAGCATTTGCCTTCTACCTGCGATATTCAGCGGGAGGAGTAAGAATCAAACCAGGAAAGGAGTGGGTAAGAGCAAAACCCACGACGGGCTCAGCAAAGCGAGCTGCAGCAACAGTCCCGGGAGCGAGGGTGCTTCTGGAGGAAGCTTTGCGCACTTCGGCCAGGGAGATGGTGCCCAGAGGTCTACACACAGCGACTACAGCAGCTACCCTGCCGCCGAGCAGAAGTCCCAGTCGTTCCCCCGGCAGAAGAAGGGACTGAGGGGTCTGTTCAACAGCATCAGACTCCACAGAACCCAGAGGAATGTGGAGGCAGAGAGCAACGAGATGACAACGCTGTCCTTGTCCGTTTCTCTGAAAGAGGTGCCTGTGGTTGTTGTTCTGGAGGACACTGACCAAAATGAGTGCCTGGGGAGTTTGTCTTCACCCGAGATGCCTGACTGTGCGACGTTAAGCGACGTCACCATCCCACCTGAATGTAACGACGGAGATATGATGGCCTTTGATGACAGCGTTGCGGAACAAGGACTGGAGTCTTTGTCTTTCGGAGATCAGATACCCGACGACCACGAAGATGAGAACACGTCGACGGCAGAAGTGTCCGGCGAATACCTCGGTTGTTCCATCGTGCACAGCGAGTCGTGTCCCCAGCTCCAGATGACCCCAGAGGCAGAGGAGCCGGTCAGCCGGCCACCCACCGGCTCCTCGGATCAGCTCAACCTGATCTTTGAAGACGTGGCGTCGCTGAAGAGCTTCGACTCCCTGACGGGCTGCGGCGACATCATCGCGGACCAAGACGACGACAGCCTCGCGGAAAGCACCGTCTCGGGGGAGCGTAGCCGGAACGCCGGGAAGCGGTCATCTTGTTGCCTCACGTACCAGGGCGGCGGCGAGGAGATGGCCTCCCCCGACGAACTGGAAGCAGACGGTCTCCGAGACCTTTGGGGAGAGCCGCCTGAGGAAGACATGTTCTGCTCCGGCAACGAGGAGCAAACATCGGACCTGACAAGCTCTCAGTGCTGTGCCCAGCAGTCCAGCGCTACGGACGCCTCCACCCTGACCCCGGACGCGCTCTCTCCTCAAAGTGAGCATCAAGAGTCGGTTCCCAACAGCGACGAGGGCTACTACGATTCCACCACCCCGGGACCAGAAGACCCGCAGGAGAAGCTGGACCGGATGAGACAGACGGACAGAATACCAAGAGACAGCTACAGTGGGGACGCCCTCTATGAGCTGTTTGTCCCAGAGGAGAGTCTCATTAGTCCACACTATGAGAACGGATCTGGGCTCGCCAGCTCTGAGTCCTGTGGGTATGGTCTAGGCTCAGAAGGTATGGCCGACTCTGCTTTTCTTCCCGAAATGAATCCGTTAGAAATGGGGTCCAACCTCTATGAGGATCAGGATTTTCCGAGTGTGTTTGATGCAGTCATGTGCAATAATTCCAAAGAGTTTGCGCCTTTTTCGCAAGGTTTCTCTGGTGCACGCCCACAAGAAAATGCAAACTTGAATCTGAAAGCCCAAGAGTTTTTCAATAATAACAACAGAATCAACTTGGATGTGTCCCATGAAAACGGAAACATACTAGAACCAACTGAAAGGAGAATTCAATCCATCAACGCAGACTCGTTTGGCAGCGTAGCAGATCCAGATTTCACTAGATTCTCCCCAACATTTAGCGAAACAAAAGAAAATCTGGATGAAAATAAACCCATCACTTCTTTGTACAGCAACCCTTCACCAGGTCATAATCCCGCAGATGATGGGCAAATGGTTTGCTTTTCACAAGCACTTGTGGACTACACCAAACACTCCCAGTTTTTGAGAAACAGCATGGACGGCTTGGACTCCAACTCCTCCCTGTCTCCAAACATGGAGGCATTGCCCACCATCGTGACGTTTGACGTGATGGACATGCACAACGAGGGCGAGTACGACGACCAACTTCAAGAGGGCATGGGAGACGGCGCCTCGCCCTACGCAGACTTCCAAGAGAGCTACCTTCAGAAGGATGCCTTCGCCGAATGTGACTACCAAATGTTGAACTCGATGTATGAACACAATCTGTTTGGTAACGCGTGGGCCATCGCCAGTCTGCCCCGCCACCTGGGCCTTACGAAGGGGAGTCCGTCCGCGGCCGGTCCGCTGTCTTCAGACCGCAGGAGTCGGTCGCTGGACAGAGAGGGTCTGGAACTCAATACTTCTGAATACCAAGGGAACGCGGCCGCTGGGCTGGCGTATCCTCAAGCTAACAAGGACTCTAAAAGAGCGTATCCTTTCCACGATAGGAATAATGCACACTCTTCTGCATTTGAAGTCGCCGACGGTGGCAGCAGCGGCTTCAAGTCTTTACCGTGGCCGACGAAGACGTCGGACCACTCTGCTGCGGCGGACGACAAGAGTGAGAAAGCGCCCCCTCTCTGCCACGCGGCGGGAAACAATACCTTTCCATCCAGCAGTGACTATAACGGCAGTTCATCTCACCAGCCCCCTCCCGGTGTTTCCCGGGATATCGAGCCCTGCAACAGACAATGTAACCCTCGTTCGCAGCCAGGCGAGTCCGGCTCGCCCTATAGCACCTTCGCTTTTCCCGACATGATGGGCTCAGATCTGATGACGATGGTTTCGGCATCAGGCGATGCAGAGGGGGATGTTTTTTATGCACCTGCCTTTAACGTACAATCATTTAGTCAGTTTGGTAAGAAATAAACGACCGGTTGCTGAGCACAGAGGCTGCA
>OMKN01024647.1:2291-23345 GCA_900302345.1 Melanonus zugmayeri | reverse complement strand
GGGAGGCCAAGCTCCCCGGCTTCCTCAACTTCAAGTTCCTCAAGTCGTCGCCCGAGGGGAAGAAAGACGGGCCGGCGGCAGCCGCCGCCGCGGCCGCAGCAGCAGCAGGCGCAGCGGGATTGCCCTCCGCTGCCTCCGGTAGCCAGGAGCGCTCACAGTCCCCCAACAGGACATTCAGTCCCGGGAAGCTGTTCAGCTTCAGCAAGTCGGAGGGCACGGTGGTGTGTGCCAACGGGACGCAGCCCCCCAGGGCGGGCGACGCTTCCAACACACAGCCCAGCAAGGCTGAGCTGAATTCGTCAAGCTTTGACGAATTACCTTCCAATGACTCGGACAAGGGCGACGCCAGGCAGCCGACGGACACTTTCGACAACTCTGCTTCACGGAGTTAGAAGAGCAATCGGTTTTGATATTATTATTATTATTATTATTACTATTATTACTATTATTAATATTATTATTATTACTACTACAGCAGAGTGCAATATAAAAATGTTCAGGGAACATTCTAGCACAAGAGCCTGAACCATAGATGCAACGGTCAACACATGATAGGTTGGGCGGTGGTAATATAGCCAGTAAACAGTAGTTCAGCGCTTTTTACTTCCATGAAACCATGGTTGGTGTTTAGATTTTAACACCAATCAAGTAATCTGATTGGATGCGCTTCGAGAGGTCAGCATCAACCAGGTTGAAGTTGAAATTGTTTGAACTTCGCGCAGCGTCAAATTGGAGGATCCGCTACCCTAGGCGTAGCGTCAATGCTAGGTTGGGCTTCAGCACCTTAGCCTCATGAGACCATCCTGATATTCAGACCATCCTGAATATCAGTCTGGCCTTGTCTGGGCAGCAATTGATTTCCAAATATGGCCGCGGCCTTTTGTTCAAAAACCTCCAGCCAATCAGAGTGACGCTTGTGCTGAGAAAATCCTTCTGTCCATCTTTTAATTATTCAGTCTTTAGCGAATCGCTCCATAGATTGCTCTTACATTTTCCTTGGGCGCCGCCATTGTTTTTGTAATTCGGCAGACTGCGGCGCCGCTTGTTCGTCATGAACTGAAACTCCCTCCCGTCAAGCGCTGATTCGTCCTGACATTTTTCCATTTTTGGAAAAGGCTTTCAACGGGATCGAGGCCAAACAGAACGTGAACTCAGAGATCTGGATGGTCTCACGATGCTATCGATGCTCAACTCACTCCATAGACTACATCGGCAGTGCTCTGGAAACACCAATGCTGAAAGCACATCATGTGTTGACCACTAGGGGCAAGGACCAAATATAATGGTCAGAAACCAGTAGACTTTCACTCTTGATGCAAACTTTGCTTTTACACAAAAAGCATTATAAAGAATCCAACATCACTATATAGCTTCCATGTGAACAGTGTACAGTAAGTGTATTTTCTTGAGGATTTAATAACCCGTACTCGAGGTCGCATGCCCTCTGGCTCTGGCCTTGGCTTGGAAACCATTAACCTGCACAGAAAGCCAAGTACTGTTCATCAAGAGGCCACGAATACAACATCAGTTGGTTTTTGTCCCAGTAATTGTCTTCAAATGCATGTGTGCATGCATTCGACCATGATGTGGTTTTTGTTCTTCCATTTTTATCAAGCACTTTCAAAGCCATTGTATTCTTCTGCAATAGCTCAGATTATTATTCCACTGTGACTGTGAAAAATTATATTCTATTTTTCTTACCTTTTTATTTTCTATGAATTATTTTACTACATTAGAGAATGTACCTCTGTGATTAAAATGTATCTCACTTGAATAAACATCCATCATGACAACAACTGAAACTTGAAGCGGGCTGTGCTGCATAGATATGAATAAATTATAAGCCATGCGAGGGATTCTGCACGCTACATACGAGTAGCTTTAGCACAAGAGGAAATTTGCTTTTGATCGCTTTACATGTAATTGAATCAAAAAGGTATTAAAATGCAACTGGTCGTAAACATTTATTTCAAGAACACGTCTACAACATTATAGCTTCCATTGTATGGGAAATCAACCAAGAAGGTTTGGTGTGTCATCTCCTTTATGCAACATTTTGAGTGCTGTATGCAAATTTGGTGCGAAGGCGGGTAAGATACGTTGCCATCCAAAGAGGTAACCATGAATTAAATGCATTGAAACTAGAAACTGTCGACAGAACAGAACAAAAGGAAATGTCAATTCAAACTGCTGTCCAACTGGTGTTTATACACAGATTGAAGCCAACCATTTAACACATCCAGGCATGCTGATGAAGCACAAGTCAAACATATGGATATACCAGATATTGATGCAAAGTAATCGAGTAATTGTGAACATGTTAAAGTAATTAAGTAATGAGGCCAACATTTGCAGTGTTAACTTTGTGTAACGGAGTGAACTTTACCAAGTATAGCCTAGGAACCAATATTTTCTCTCAAAGTGCAAACATGCAATAATGTCAAAGGTTTATTTTCTCATGTCACCCTGTGACTCTACCTTGATCTTTTCATGACCAAATGTAGAGATTCAAAAGCTTTGCAAAACTCAAGAAGTGAAATTAAAAGGTGTCTCCCTTATAGGGAGGCCACATGTATGTCTAAGAGGATGATGGACTAGATTGAACTATACATAATTTACAAATATACAAACATACAAAAAGAACTTTACAAGTAGCAGCAAATTGTCCACCATGTTATTTCAAACACATTACACCCACGTAATACACATAATGGCACAAGTAACATTTAACAAAAGCAAGTTGTTGTTTACCAAAATATTCTTGTGTACTAACAGTCATCCGTCTGGTGAACCCATTACAGAAAACTAAATCTATTTGTTAAGAGAGCTTGGTAAGTCAAAGACTTTTATAAGATAAACTTCTATAAAAATATGTAATGCTGATTCGGTGCTCATTACTGAGCACAATATGGAATAATGCTACAAGAACCCGCTTTCCAAATGGTACAAAAACTGTTCATGTCTTCCAGTCCGGTCCTGCTATTCGTTAGTAGCATGAATGTGTGAAGGGAGAACGTATGCATCCTTAAACCAGCTTTATGTGCATTCTCTCAGCTTTCCCAATGTGAGCCATGGGGGACACCGTCCTGTTCTTTAAAATCAGAAAACTTCTATTTAAGGCAACAACTTTAGAACATTCCTTCTGAGGCTAAAGACGTACACAACGACAGAGTCTGAATAAAAGAGTACATGAATCTAAGCAACTTAAATGTTACGTTACATGATGGACCATGCTTAGGTGGTGGGTGCTTTGAGGAGGACCACTGATCTCTAATACACCTCAAATTTACTGAAATATGAATTTATACAATGCATGCATATCACAACACCCGAAAATACTCTTATTAGTTAAAAAAAGAAGCATGGATAAACAGTATGGATATCTCAAAACGTTTGCACATTCACTGTTGAGAATGAAATCATGATGGAGATGAAGACAAAGAGTTTGTCCAATTATATATTATGGAGAAACAACAGTGATTAGTGTAAAATGAACATGCATAAAACAGGAACAAGAAAATTGAAGTAAATCTAGGTTGTGTCAAAAAAGCCCTCTATCCAAAACTGGAAAACCATTCAAACTTGAAAACCATTGAAATCAAAGTTTAAAAAAAACATACTGCGTGTCATGTGACACAAATGCAAACAATAAAATAAAAAAGATAATATTCTCTGCTTGATTACAGCGGCAGTGGTCGGTCCATCCTATCTTTACCCGTGTGCTTCCGGGTCAGGGTTTTGGCTTGTATCGCGATTACCTGCATCTGTATTTGAATAAATGACAGCGTCTGTCTCCATGTGTGTACAGTTTTATGTATTAGCCAGTCTCGGTTGACTTGGTTTTATGACGCATCGTTGTTCCGCTCCTGGCTGTCTGTCCTGGCGATTTTCCGTGGAGGCGCAGCGCTCTCCCCTTCTGCAGTGTCTGGGTCTCTCTTCTTACCTGCATTCTGGTAGCAGAGACCAAAATATATATATATCAACACCATGCAGGGCCCCCTGTTTATTACTACTATGGGCTCATGAACAATACAAATGTCATCAATAGAATCATTATTTAAGACTTCAAAAATTATGATTATGAAAACTGAACGGTTCTAAACACTAAGCCCTGAAACGTTTTTGTTTCAGTGCTGGTCACATTTTATTCACATGAAGCATATATTCAACAGGCCTATTGAAGTCTGCAAATAAAAAACATTTCTACCATAATCTGAGAGTTGAAGTTAGGAGACAAATGTGTTTTTGTTCACTGTGTTTTGACAGAGCAACGTGTATTGCGGTGCCTGTGACACATTAGAGCAGTTAATTAACCAATTAACCAATAGAGCCGAGCAAGAGCCAACAAGGGGCCCCGTCTCGTCTCGTGTGAACGTCCTTGTTTCTGGGGCCCTTACCTTTTTATCCCACTGCTGATGGAGATATCGTAGCAAGATGTTTGTTTTCTCCGTGACAATGACTGCAAAAGAAACACAACAAGAGGTTGAGACAAACTCATCAGATCATAGACGGCATCTACAACTCCATTCAAGTTTAAACGGAATTATTAAATGAGCTGAATTGACTTGCACACCGGCTCTGACGGGATCAGGCGTGTGACGCCTGATCCCGCCTTAGGGTGTGTTGTAGTGTAAAGCAGCACGACTTCATCCCGGATCGGGTAGCGATTAGACACAACGATGAATGATAGGTTTTTATTGGAGGGGAAGGACTCTATTGATTTGAAACCGGTCGCCCCACTCACTGAACCACAAATAACAACATGTAGACTCCTCACTTTGTTCAGAGGGATATTCGCGAGTCGGGATGTACACCGATGGTCGTCGGTTCTAAAACAAGAGAAAAAGGGGGTCAAAGGCATGACATCAGAAATGCACCACAGCATCAGTATTACGCAATAATAACACGAGACAAAGCGGCCATTGTCGCGGTGACCCGAGGCGTGAGGCGGCGGAGGGATGCGCCGTGCAGTGCTGCGGTCCCGCGGCGGGCCGACTCACCGACGCCTTGCACACCGAGTCCGCGTGGAATCTGCTGAAGTTGTGTTTGTTGTAGACAGGTAATCCCTTCAGAAAGTCTGCCTATTAAACAAAAAAAAACATTTAATTCAATTGTATTGAGCCACCGTTCACCGATGTGCGCGTGGGTGTCGTGATATAATAACTACGCGTCGTGTTGCCGTAAACATGCAAAACACACGCTCTCGTTTTCAATGAAATGTAAAAGAAAACACTAAGGCGCGTTTTCCCCGAAAGCCTCGTTTAAACCCCAATGAAACGCCTCGATTAAGTGTCGTGTCGTCTTCTCCGCCACCTACCTTATCCATGGTTTAGCCCAAGTATTGGCCGCATACGAACTGTGCGGATCCGAACTACAGGCAAACAGTTGTTGGCTTAAGTTGCCCTCGTAGCTACGTTAGCTCCGTCGTTAGCCTACACGGATATCACAACACGGCACACTGTTGTTTACCAATGCGGTAAAAACTTCTCACGGTAATTGGCAGTTACCGCATAATCCCCGGTCGTACAGATCCGATGTAATCGCATCACACTGATTAACACCGGAGAAGCATCGGCGAATAGTAAACGTTAACGGGACAGTTGCTTTGCTAGCTATTTTTGTTTTTCATCCGTGTGGGCGGTAACCTTTAGGAGGAACTCTGCTCTGATTGGCTAACGAGAGGTAAACAGCTCTATAGGAATGTGCTGATTGGATAGGACGCGACTAGGCCTCCAAGCGGGGTGGGGCTTGTTTGTGGGTCGTGCCACTCATGTATTTAGATGTATGCCGTTCGCGTCCAATGGGGTTTTCATCATGGTATTCGTTACCATAATTCAGTCTAGGTAAATGTTAAATAAATATACAAATGCAAATACACATATTGTAATGTCAACGGTTCTGACTGACTTGGAATAGGAATACACAATTTTGCACTTTGAAAGCAATACACACAATGTATTATCCATATGCTTACTCCAGCCGCCTAGTCTGATCTCTGACTGGAGTTTCACCTAGTTTAAACGACATTAACTCAAACAGTAAGGTTTGAGTCTCACCATGTCATGGGGATAACGTGAGGTACTTTTTGCTTCATTTTATTAGGCATCAATTATATTTTCTTGTACATAGTAGTTTTACTTAGGCCAGGAACAGAATGCTGGCAGATGAGATGGAAAATGCAATGCAATGATTTAGGAATATGTATGTATATGCAGTCAAGTATCATACAAAATAAACATGAAAACAATCAAGTACAACAAAGCGAGCCCAAATATGCATGCAAGTGACCCAATCCGTTCTCCGCAATCAGTATCAATGATTTGATGAACACCAGTCCCAATACCACACCCTCCATCATCATCATCGTCCACTAATCTTCAATGGCTTAGTGATTTCCTTCCCTTCAACATCCGACGTAGAAGGACTTCGATGCCACCCTGTGTGCTGATTCGTTTGAGCCAGCCATGGGTTCTCTTTCGTTTGATGTTCTTCGGTTGGTACTCCGTGCCGCGTTTTCGGGTCCGCACCTGTTGGTACTGCCACGGCAGCTGGGGAAACACCCCCGAACCCTCGGCGTGCGTCTGAAGGGGTCCACATCCAACACCTTGAGGTCCCACGGATGTCCGAGAGAGCACCCAAGAGCTCAGTGATCTTAGGCGAGACGATCCATTGTCTGTATGTGTTGGTGCAGCAGCGACACTGTTGACAGACCACACATTATGAAAGGGTTAACATACGTTTAATTGTCATTTCAATATCAACAATGCATACCAAAGTTCAACTGTATGCTCCATTACATTGACCTGAGACCCACAAAAACAATAAATCAAAATACAAATACAGTCATCCGCTATCTAAAGTTAATTGCAGACATGGGAACCACGGAGAATAATGGAAACATTACACAGTACACGGACATAGGATATGAAAGAATAATGCAGACTACTACTCGGCAATGTGATATGGCAAGGATACCCCTTGCCAGCTAGCATGCTACGGGTAGCAATTGAACACAAATATAATATAATAACGTTATTGGCCATACGGCGCCCGCAGTAAATGAAAAGACATCATAATTCCGTTATTACCTGCTGGGAGTTAATGTTCTACCAATTCGGAATAAAGATTGCCGTAAAATGTTCATTTTCGGTCACTTTTAAAGTGGTCTCATTGCATGAATGTCAGATGTCACTGGATGGGAAGTCGCCCTCGGTCCAAGCGGCGCTCTGATTGGCTTAGAATTTCCGTCCAATAGAATCCACTCTTACTCTGCGAATCCACTCTGCGAAGGGAATCTCAGTTTATTACCTGCAGACGTGTCTGTGTAACTACGTTATGTATCGCAAGTAACAATTAACACATGTGGCGTAAAGGCAAAAATGACCACAGAAGCAAAATTAGGAAGGTAACAAAGTGAGCTTCTGTATAATAGCTCTGAGTCTTAATTAGGTCTCTATCGCCAAAATAAATCCCTTAATTGTACGAATCGGGTTAGCAGTACGCTACTACTACTACTACTACTACTACTACTACTACTACTACAGTACTACTACTACTACATGGGTTGGTATTGATGCCATTAAAAAAGAAAACACCAATCTCACTCTGCGTTTCTCTCCACACACACACACACACACACACACTGCTCATCTTTCAGCCTTAGCAACAAGGATGCAAGCCCCTCTCATTGGTCGCGCTGAGCCACGGTGGGCCGTCTATTCGCCCTCCTTATTGCCGCTCAAGCAGGGGCGTGAGGAGACGGGGGACGTCGTGGATGCGCATACAAGGGCAAAAGGGTTGGGCAGAATCGGAAAATTCCAGCTGTTAGCTTATTATGGGTATCTTATTAAAATGCAATTGGCACATTTATGGATGCATTTTGTATAACCATTGCAAACCAATATGCATATTGGAATATTAGTGTAAGATAATTAGCGTCCACTAATTTGCAGCATCACAACGCAGATGAACACAACACCATTTCGTTGGCCCTGACTTGAAGCAATCTGGTGCATATTTCTCATCTACCGTACTCATCAACTTGTCTTGCTGGTAAGTAGGCTAATTTATGACGTATGTGATGTCTTATGGTTTGCGTTTATTGTGTTGCAGGATGACCAGTAAACAAATATGTTTGCGTATTTTGAAGCGCAGACGTACAGCAGTCCTACCACCGTTGGAAGTGTATCACTATAATGCATTCGTTTACATAATATAAAATAATCGTGCAAATCATTGCACATTCATGGGGCGACATATAAATTACGAAGTAACCCGCAGCACGCAATTATCAGAAACCTGCAGTAGCCTCGTCCAGAAGGCTTGTTTTTATATTGCTCAAAGGCCCGCAATTTACCGCATAACAATATAGGCCTCATTCGCTTTACGTTATTATAACGATTAAGTTTAACTTGACATATAGGCCTATGTATTTTATTATTTTTGTGTAATTAAGTCAATCCTATGCTGTGTAGACATGCTTGGCGGACAGAGCAGTAGGTCTACGGTGTGTGTGTGTGTGTGTGTGTGTGTGCGCGCGCGTGTGCGTGCGTGTGTGTTTGTGCGCCACATTCGACTTCATGCCCATCAACCTCATTCTGCAATGCAGACAAGAAACTAAAATGGTGTAGGCCTACACAGAGAAGTCATTAAACACTTCAAGCCGAGAGCCGGGATCTCGAATACCGCTCACTTTGGTCTAACGTATTGATGCTTCTGTAGTGCAGCAGAGCCAGGCATCTGTAGACACTCGACGCCTGGTTTGACTGCCATGGCAACTACGCATCTCAGTGTGCGAGTTGCCATCTTACAGAGGCTGTCATTCTGGCAGGGGCTGGCAGGCATTCGAGCAATGGTCCTGTCGGTTCATCATCAAGTGTTTTCATCAGTTTATTTCTGGTGAAAGGTGGGGTCGTCACATACAGTTTTTCACTCGGATGTTAATTGAAATGAAAACTTCAAGCTGCAGAAACGATAAGCCCTGCCTGCTGTCCTGCATTAGTTTTAGGCCTACTTGTGTTATGCCAAAATTCAGACAGTTGACTCAAAACTGCACTATTATGCTTCATTTCCTAAAATGGAAAGAATGAAGCCCCGTGGGTATGACACTTCCCATTCTGTTTCCCCTTGATAAACCTGCATGTGTACTCGTGTTGACTTCTATCCAATGTTGTGCATGCATGGGGTCCAAAATGCATGTATTGGTGCCATCTCATGCCATGATTTGGAAGGTTGGCAGATACTTATACTCACCTTCATTTTTACTCAGCGCTATTGACAGCATGAGATGGCTTGGGTTGCTGCTGGCATACGCCCACTCATGCTGCTATTACTAACCCTTCCTATTTATACACCCTGTGGGTGACCATGTCAGGGGACTGTTATTTATAGTCAATGTCAAAGATAGACACCAGATGGTAACAAAGACAGCACCAGGTAATTGTTCAATTGTTTTGGGTTATGTCTGTGTGAACATTATATCTGAATGTTATTGGTGAGAACTAGCAGGGTTCTGGACAACAAGTGTGTGTTTTGGCTGCAGCATTTTACTCTGGGGTTTCTTTTGCTGTGGCTAGACAACACAGAAAAGACCTCATCATCTTTCCTATTCGCACGGTCATTGCTCTCCGTGTTGAAAGGGTTATTGAATTTGTGTGTGTGTGGTTGTCTGAGTGGTTGTTACTGTGTGAGTTGGTCTTTTAGTGTGTGTGTGCGTCTGTGCGTGTGCATAAACGTGTGTGTGTGTGAGTCCGTCTTTCCTCATTGTGTCTCGACAGTTGATGAATCCCCTGTGGCCATGTGTTTTTTGTGGTTATGCGTACAGGCTGGCGCCATGCTGACCAGCATCACTGAAGGGATCCTCTGCTGCCTGACTGGGAAAGCTGCCAGTCTGGTCTTGCCCCTGGAATCCTCCGAGCCCTCCAATGGCTTTGAGTTTGTGGAGGTCAAACCAGGCAGAGTTCTGCGGGTGCGACACATCATCCCCGAGCGGCAGCCCGTGGTCACCGAAGACCAGGCGTCATCCAGGAAGAAGAAGCCCAAAGTCAACCCTAACGAGGACGACGGCGGTGCTGAGGATGTGATTAAAAGCCCCTCGGAGGGCAGCAGCGTGCACTGCAAGAGGAAGATCACGGTGTACCGCAACGGGCAGCTAGTGATCGAGAACCTGGGCGACGTGCTGCACTCGGAGATCCTGCAGTGTCAGGACGGGGACCTGGAGCCCTGCAGCACCGTGGAGGTGGAGCTGGCCGACTACAAGGAGATGGCCTCTTCCCCGGACCCCAACCCTGTGCCTCCCCCCGTCCTCCCGCCCGTCGCCGGGGACCAGAAGCCGGCTCCACCCCCCCGGCGCCGGCGCCGCAAGCCCAAGCGAACGGTGCTCATCGACTCCAAGAGGGAGATCTCAAGCTGCAAGGGGACGCACGCGGACGTGGCCCTGTTCTTCGTGCACGGTGTCGGCGGCTCCCTGGACATCTGGGGCAGCCAGTTGGATTTCTTCTCTCGGCTGGGCTACGAGGTGATCGCGCCCGACCTGGCCGGCCACGGCTCCAGCAAGTCCCCCCAGATCGCGGCGGCGTACACATTCTATGCCCTGGCAGAGGACCTGCGCGCCATCTTCAAGAGATACGCCCGCAAACGCAACATCCTCATTGGTCATTCATATGGGTAAGTCTTTGTCTGGCTAGAGGCTGTATTTCTAAAAGAATCACTGTACGTCTTTTTAAATAGTAGCTTTAGAATCTACATTGATCAAAGATGTACTTTATTAATCCCAGACGGGAAATTTGTGTGAAATTTTGTCTCCATCTTTTCTAAAACAATGTTTACATCTCTCTTCCAGGGTGTCATTTTGCACCTTCCTAGCACACGAGTATCCGGACCTGGTCCACAAGGTGGTGATGATCAACGGAGGAGGTCCTACTGCTCTGGAGCCCAGCCTCTGCTCCATCTTTCAGCTGCCATCTTGTGTCCTCCACTGCCTGTCTCCCTGTCTGGCCTGGAGCTTCCTAAAGTAAGACTAGTAGCATAATAACTACATGACAACAACAACTTTACAGTGTTTGTCGTGATTGAAATATAAAACTTCTGAAACATCTAAAACACGTTACACTATGTTCTAAAAATGAACTGAGAGACCCTATATTATATGTAATCATTTGAAGACACTTTTAATCCAAAGCGTCTTGCGAACTGAATTTAGATACATGCTCAAGGATGCCTTCATGTAAGCTGTGTTGGGGTTCGAACCCAGAACCTTTCAGCTGGCAGATGAAACCCCCCTAACCCCACTACCACCACTATACTACACCCACTCTCACACCCGACATTTCTATTCTAATTTCCTCACTTTTTCTTCTTTCTTTTGTCCCTCCCCCTGCTGATGGCATAGAGCTGGCTTCGCCCGCCAAGGCGCCAAAGAGAAGCAGCTGTTGAAGCAGGGCAACGCCTTCAATGTGTCCCCCTTTGTTCTCCGTGCCATGATGAGTGGCCAGTACTGGCCCGAGGGCGACGAGGTGTACCACGCCGAGCTCACCGTGCCCATCCTTCTGGTGCACGGCATGTGTGACAAATTCGTGCCCATGGATGAGGACCAGCGCATGGCCGAGGTATGTCACCATTGGAGACGGATTGGAGGAAGGATATGATGCGATGATGCAATGTAACCCTGGGTGCTTTTGCGATGCCTCGAATGCTGTGTTCATCTATCGCTCATTTATGCCGGTTAATGTTAATTTATAATGTAGGTTGTTACAACTGTGTATCTAATATTGTAATGTATTACATAAACGTGTTATAACATTATAGTATCATAAGGCAAGTTCATTTATATAGCACCCTTCAAACACAATGGCCATTCAAAGTGCTTTACATAGGCAGGAAAATACATGATCACATTCAGGAAAAGACGATTAAAAAACATCATCATATACAGTGATACACTTCCATGTTTGCGAACGTGGATGCAAAGATATTCTTTCTATCTTACTTTTGCTGTGTGCACAAAGAGCTGTTATGGTAACATTTTCCTTCATTTTTCATCTCCTCCTCTCAGATTCTCTTGTTTGCGTTCCTGAAAGTTATTGAGGAGGGAAGTCACATGGTAATGATGGAGTGCCCTGACACCGTCAACACCCTCCTGCATGAGTTCTTCCTATGGGAGCCCGACATGTCCAAAACAGATTACACCAAGTGTGATGCAGAGACAAAGGCTACCACCAACGACACAGTCCAGACACTGAGAGTGAACAAGACCGTGGACAAATAACCGAAACAACCGGAGTCTTGGTTTAGGGTGGAACGGATTAGAGGGCCTTCTTTTGACATGTGTCCATAAGGCTGCTTATTGGCTGAGAGCTGTTACAAAAATAGAGCCGCGTCTCGACGGACGATGGTGGCTGATGATGCTCCAAGATAAGGCAGAACTATGAAATGCAATCTGTGGCAAGTGGATGGGAATATCCTAACCGTGAGCGAAATAGTCTGCTTCTATATTTGGCAGATGTGTGTGCGCTCAATCACGTGGTGTTCAAAATCACACAATACCTGGATGTCCAAAGGACTCGGCCCATTTGTGATTTGTGTATCCAATGTGTTCGAAAAGTGAAAAGACTTCTGTCAGACCAAAGTGAAACAGGCCCATGGCCATGAAACGGTGTGTCCTTGCCTTCATATAATATTCTCTGTAAAGCACTACAGAGTGCAAACTCTGCCATTGTTAAATGGTTGTTGATTAATAACACTTGTGCCCATCTTACATGTGCTTTAAATGGAAAAATTGCCTATATATATATATATATATATATATATATATATATAATGTCAGAAGGATTCAACCAATTAATTGTTTCCTATTCGGATGGCAAATGAACGTTGGTGAGTAAAGGTTATATGTTATGATATTGTACAACCAAATGCTGACTGGAAGGGAGTTTAGGAAGGTTAGGTTATGAATATTTACAGCCAACATGAAAGTAAAACATAAATCATTGGTTCTATACTAGTTACTAATTAAACGTACTTGATGACCATACTGTAAATCGAACTAAACAACTAAATCCTATTCACAATATTGCTTACAGTAATGTAGTTAAAGCATACACGTTCAAAATGTAAACTGCCTGTTGTATGCATCATATATCAAAGATCTGAAGGTGTATGAGAAGACAGATACATATGCCAAATACCCTTCCTCTAATACTCAGTATTACAATATGTTGAAATATCACCCAATCATCAAGAGAAAAAACATACAAATATATTGTTATTTAAGATATTCTAATATATTCCTGTTTTTTTTTTAAATAACTGCCAAAATAATTAAATGTAACTGTTATCATCAGAAATGTGTTAATCGTTGAATAGATCAATATTCAATAACAAAAAGCCTAACCCTCTGCCGCCTTCCAGTCAACCCTTTGTAACTAACAGTGTCGAAATGAACGAATAGGATAAAATTGATGTTCGCTAAAAATACATTCATTCATGGATGTTAATTTGTCTCACAATGAGATATGAGAGACCGAAAGTATGAAGCACATTCTAATAAGTTCCCTGATTATGCTTACCTGGTAACCGCATGACAATATTTTTATTATTTTTTTGTTGTGGTGCAGCAAGTATAACTAAATTGGTGGATTATAAGTGTTGTCATCAAAGTCAAACACAAACGTCATTCAGCTGAAGGAGAAATTCCTGTACCTAGGGGAGATCTTCTGACTCATCAGGTTGCTACATATGCATATTTTTGGAAGATGGATGCAAAATGACTGGATTTATGCAATCTGAGAAATAGATGTTGTGTTTTGTATGTTGAAGAGGAATGGACATTTTATAAAAATAAATGGAGTTGGCCTCTTGCCTCTAACGGCTATATATATTCAATTATGGATTTTAAAACAAACCAATAAGTGCTGCTGGTACTGTATGTATGTCTGACTCCTTTTGGTGTAAATGGTCCATAATATCATTATAACTGCAGGGTGATACAGATACGTATTATAATGCTAATTGATAAATAATAAAACTGTCAGTGCTCCAATGTGCTATAATTTGTGGTTACAATGTGTTAATGTGATCATTACATTTATTCATGAAAATCACAACATATGCACTGCCTGAATGCAGAATGCATATGAAATTCTATAGCCTATCAAAACTGTTGAATTCAGTGTATGCCTTTATTGGCATGAAATTAAAAATATGTTTGCAATCTAAACGTGTTTGGTTTATTTCTGTGCAGTAGGCCTAATCATGTAAATAATGAATGCAGAAAAACGGAAAAATATTTGATCAAATAGATTAGTAGGCCTAATAATAACTGACGTTTAATATGATTAAAAATAACGGAAAGACAGATCAAAAAAACAAACAACAAGCGCCAGAGGCTTCAGTGCAATAATTGCATCATTTGTTTCCACCATCATCGTGCGGGCGAATCAACGCAGGTTGATTCGCCCGCAGTTGCTAGGTGGTGCTAACGCAGTTTCAACGCGTTAGCACCTGTGCAGTTGCATGCACAGTATACACTTAACGGTAAATTAATAAATAAATAAAACAAGTCAATATTAAAACGTTAAAGTTAAATAAACTCTAACAAAACAGTAACTAGTCTACTAATCCTCTCGGGAAATGGACCCTTTACACAGATCGTCAGTAGTAGGGTAAAGTAACGTCCTGTTCCTGGCATTTTAACATTAGGTCGGTTTCATGCACGGTCATGTATGTATATGTATGTATGTACATGTAATGTATATTTACTTGACTAGTTGTGCCTATACTTAATATTACTTAATAATACATTATGAGCTACAACACCTGTGTTTTTCCTACCGTGGAAAGGGGGTCGTGACGCGGACACAAGTCGTCTCCTGATTGGCTCACATCGTCCCATGCGTGTGGTGGTAAACAAAATGGGAAGAGCGCGCGCATGCGCAGTTGCGGTGGACCGGAGCAGAGCGATCTAATCACAGGAGGAGCATTAGTTAACAACCGCGTCTTGTCGACGAACATTTAGTTAGCCGTCATTTCAGCATCAAAGCGTACACATCTCCCGTGATAACTACCGTTGTTGTTAGCGGAGCGTCGGTACGTAGCGTGTATTTACTTTGTGTTGCTATTTTACACTTGTGCTTCACATTTGACAACGATATCCTGTTAGCTCAGTTAGCTGTTTCTGCTTTAGTGTAAACATACTGTGTGTCGGAAACCAATTCATAATGGAAACCTCAGACCTTCACGTGTTAATGAGGTCCGATCTGTTTGATTGGACTACGCCGTGTATTAATATATATGTATATATTTATATATATATCCGCTGTGATGTGGTTAATCTGGATGACAAACCTCGACCGATATAAGTTTTGGACGGCAATTAAATCTGTCCACCCTGAATGTGAGGGCTGCATCTGTGGACACTTTATAAAGCAATCCTCTTAGCTCACCACCGCCGTGTATAATCATCCAGTCGGGAGGAATGATCCGCCATTTATAACCAAAAAATAAAATAAAGCGCAGCTAGCTTAGCATTAGCTTAGCATGCTAGTTCTGTGACTTCGCGGTGTGAGTTTAAATCTCTTATTATAATTGGTGACTCCATGACAACGCGTGGGTGTCTTTCGTCTCGTTGTATACGTGTACCCTGTGAAAACATTTCTTTTAAACGTGTTATTGGAAAAGAGTGCCCCCCCCCCTTCATTGTGGGGACCGGCTATTTCCTGAAGTGCCGAGCCGAGCACAGTGTGCTTGTGTCGGCTGGGCCCGCTTAAAGAGACTGAACACTTAGAGGGACTAAACACGTGGAGAGACTGAACACTTAGAGAGACAATACTGGTATACGCTTAACGAGACTACACGTTTGACCATTGGTTTCTCAATGAAACACAAATGTATTGGTACCCTGGTATAACAGTTGGTATAACGGTGTGTGTGTGTGTAATTGCGAGTCGCTGTCTGCAGCATCCAATCTGAAATGGCTAAAACTAGAATTGTTCTTAACCGTTTGTTTGTATTGTATTGTTTGTTTGTGTTTGTTTGTTCGTACAAGTGTTCTGTATTAATGGAGTTTTTAAATGTTAATTCTGTTTTGTTGATGACCCGCCCCGCCCACTAGCGAGTGACACGCCCACTAGCGAGTGACACGCCCACTAGCGGACCGCCCACTGTAGCGCTCAAATACTTTTTTTGGTGAACGCTATGGTTCATCATATCAATACGAGAGTGTGGTTGAGAAGCTACAGTCGCTTCTCAACCACACTCGTAATCTCACCCTATCCCGCCATCCAATCACCCTCTTCAAGGTTGCTTCTTTAAAAACAGGTGGAGATTGCAAAGATGTAGACATTTACTTTAATTTAATCCTAAAACCCCCATCCACTGCGTTTTTTAAATGAAATGTGTGTGTGCTTGTCATTCTATAGTAATAATTATCATGGCAATCCAACAGCTGGACAGTTTGTTAGACTTATTCTTGTACGCTATTTAGGAGTTTCTAGGCATGTTTTGCAAAATGAAACCAATGCAGCAACGGAACAAAATTAATTCATACATTCACTCAAGCACACTACAAACCAGTTCTATAATGAACACAGTATTCACCATCCTCCAGGACCAGGCCATCGCTGGGATGGCGTCTGACCAGGGCTCCCCGAGCCCCGGCTCCAAAGGCATCATGACCTTCCACCCCACCGTGGAGGAGTTCCAGAACTTCAGCCGCTACGTTGCTTACATGGAGTCCCAGGGAGCCCACAAAGCAGGCCTGGCCAAGGTGAGTGCAGCTGTCTGACTGTAGCCTTATCAGGCTACAGTCTTATCTTATCTTATCTTCTTTTCTTATCTTATTATTAAGCGTCTTTGAGTCTTAGAAAAGCGCTATATAAATAAAATGTTTATTATTATTATCATCATCACTCAACCTGTTCTCCTGTTTCCACTGATGCCTGGAGAATAAGGGCACCACAAACACGCGTACACACACACACACCATGTCCCCTTCTGCTCTGCGTCTTCTGATAGATGTTGCCCTCATGTGTATTCAAACTGTTGGGAGAGAAACAAGTCAGGTGTGTTTAACCAGTAAAGCCTAAAATAACTGTTACTACTTATCTTCTCGGTCATCATGGTTGCTCTTGGATGAGTGATGGCGTGTTGTTGGGCGTACAATAAAAAAAAAAAAAACATTCATTCATGGATGTTCATTTGTCTCACAATGAGATATGAGAGACCGAAAGTATGAAGCACATTCTAATACATTCCCTTCACTTGGTAATGATGATGAATACAAAGCTAAAGTAGCAAAGTTAGTTTTTTTTATAAAGTATAAAATGTAATATATACATAATACGTAATATATTGTGTTTCCTCTAGGATTTTTTTAGGCAGCAGGGGAAAGGGTTTTGTTTGTTTGGTGGTGCCTGCGTGTAGTATTGCTATTTGAATCATTATATTTAATAAAAATATAAATCCAAATATTTAAATAATAAAAATTTTAGGGAACATATTGTCCAACTTGTTAAGATTGGACATAAAAATATTCACAAATTGAAGCTCAAACTATTGTACCTCGTTCGTATTCAACACGACAACACGGCCAGCAACAACCAGGACAAAAGGCCCATCACAAACTATATAACATAAGCATAAGGCTGGGTTAAAAAGTGATTGACTGCTGATTCTAGACCTGTGATTGGTTGAGTTAATATTTGATTGACACGTATAGTTAAAGCCTTCTGATTGGTCACGGACTGGAAAGTGATAGTGTAACCCCAGCTATTCAAAGTCTCCCGGGCTGTTTTCGAAACCGCATACTATACTAATAGTACGTACTGATTTGGCCAAAATGTAGTATGCAGATTTGTATTAGATGTAGTAGATTTGGAAAAAATCTCCAGTATGCATCCGACCAGACTTCTCACGTACTTGTGTCCCACAATGCAAAGCGCTGGAAAAGCCGCGAACTGGGTAACTGCTTATTCTTCTTGTTCTGCGTTCTTTTGGCGGCACTTTGGGAAGGGCAGCGAAATGTGGGCCAACTATTCAAAACGTATATGAATTGCTGAGGAATGTCATCACACGCTGCACCAGCAGCCGCCTCTCCCTCCCCCGCTTCCTTCCCTCAGCTCACGAGCATCACCACAGCATCATGTTTAAATTAAATGACAAACATTATCTGGCTTCATCTGGTTCACCTGTGACAATGGGATGGAATCCGTTTTTCCCAATGCTTTTATAGCATTAAGAGCACTTCTCACCCTCCGCGTTTCAGTTGCTTCAGGAGAATTATTCAGCCTTATATGGTTATTGAAATGTGGTGATATCTGTGCATATAGAGCAGCAGCGCTGTTGTTCTGTCCAGTAAAAACATGAAGCTTCACTTTACATTCAGACAAACTAATGTGGCAGCTACAATTGTTAGATTTCATCTGTGAGACCAACATTTATCTTCCAAAAGGAATTATATTATATATCAAAATGCTGCGGAGACATTAGAGCAGTGGTAGCTACCGCTGCTCTAATGTCTCCACAGGGGTGGTGGTGCCGCAGGCCACATTCCCACAATAACACTTGCATGAATGTAGAAAATAATTGGTTTAACATTGCATACAATGTTTTTAAAAACGTTTATTGTGCATGTATAATTTATAACTATTTTGATCCGTCTGGGGTCAAAGTTTAGTTTGACGTTTCGTCGCTACGTCCGTGTCATTCACTCAAGCTAATTGTGATGCAAAGTAAGAACAATGGCAGAAAAGTGAAAAATCATTACCAATTTCACAAGGAGTGGGAGGAAGAGTTGTTCTTCACAACAGTTAAAGAAATGTGTATGTCATTTGTGGGGCATCTTCACTGCACTTCAGTACAACCCACAAAAACTTCAATACTAACTACCCGCCCGGTACTTGCTGGTGAGTTACTCACTTTGCAAAATGACATCACCCTCAAAGCCCACCAGGGCACACCAAACTTGTGGTGCCTTTTGGCTCCCTGTAGCTGCTCGCATCAAATACAAGGCAATGATGCTGGCCTACAAGGCTGTCAATGGAACTGCCCCTACCTACCTCCAAGCGATGGTCAAACTCCATGCCCCAGCTCGAGCGCTCCGCTCAACTACCTCGGCTGGCCGGCTGGTACAACCATTGCTAAGAGGACGTAAGTCACAACTCTTCTCTGTTCTGGCGCCGCAGTGGTGGAATGAGCTCCCTGCCGCGGTCAGGACGGCAGAGTCACTTACGACCTTCCGCAAAAGGCTCAAGACACACTTGTTCAGAGCCCACCTTGACCCCGCATAGCCTCCTCTAACCTCCTCTGCAACCAAGTGGCAAAGGTCACTATACCTGGGCCAGAAAGTGACCAATCAAATATGCACACAAAACAAACGTTATTGTGGTGTCATATCAATGTCTATGGTTAGCACATGTTCTACATGAAAAGTAGGTAAGGTAGTCATGTGAGAACGCTACAGATATTGAGATTCAAAGCCATGCGCCTGAGTGCCGAGCGACGTCGTAGGACACTCTAAGGCCAACTAGGTTCCACTGAGATTTGAACTCGGATCGCTGGATCCAGAGTGCTAACCATTACACCATGGAACCGCTCGTGCACAAGAGACGTAAATGGAAGCTTCATAGTAACCACATGTCAAACTTTCAGGACAGTGAACTGCAGCGACAATTCTGAAACTTGGGGGAATTCATGGTGTACACAATCATTGAGAAATGGACTGACGCAAGCATTGGTGATATAGTCTTTAGCATAGGTTCCTTTCAAGCAGTTGACCTGGATTTGATTGCCGGCCAATTCATTGATCCATTTTTACCAATGCCACAGCAATTTGGGACTTTGAAGATTGGGTGGCGGGATTTTTTTGTGCTAAAGACACCCACGTGACCATGATGCATCACATTTTCTACATGAAAGGAGCAGCTATACACTGATGTATGAATAGTGCAACCGATGAGCCCACACGTGCAGAGCACAGTGGATTAGCAGTCTATCACCTTAACCACTCGGCCACCCCATCAACCACAGGTGAAAGATGAGCAAAATATGAGTAAACTTATTGAAGGTACTCTAGAAAATGCATTAGTGCAACTGAAATATGGAAGAGGGGTTAAAATGTGGCCAAAGTATTGATAATGAACAACACGCTCAGTGTCTAACAGCGTCATAGGTAGTGTGGTGGAAAAATCTGTATTTGACTGTGTTCTATTTCATTTAACTGTGTTCTACTACTAGTTGCAGGGTTAGTTATCTTCACCTCACATATAGAGGCCTAACTTGCAGCTGTAGGTCGTAAAAGACTTCCTCCGGGGTCCACTCACAGGCCAGGGTAATTTAACGTGCTGATATGGTATGGCGTAAGTTGAACAGGGGGGCTAGCTCTTAGCTGTAGGTCATAAAGGGCATCCTGTTGTCCATCCTCAAGATAAGTTATAGGTTGTTGGTTCGTCTCTGAGAGCCTAAGTTAGATAACCCACCAGGGTCGATTTGTGTCACTCCTTCATCCCTCTTCCTACCCCCTCCTTGCTTTCTGATCTGGTCTTTGTCTGTTGAGTTGTTTTCAATGATGCAACTGTTGTTCTGTTTGGAGAGACCGCCCCTGTGTGAGGGGTGGATAAAAGGCTGTGACAGACTATCACTCAGGGCCACTTCACTAGGAGGTGAGCCTGGGTGTATGCATGCACCTATTAAACTTCTTAATTTTCTACAAGTATTGTGTGCAGAAGTCTCATCTGTCCATAGACGCAATATCCTATCTGGAAATTGCCACGACAACGTCCAAAGTTGTGGAGATTTAACTGTGATTGGTCGGCCTCCTCTGATCACAGGCAAGATGCTGATCCTGATCCTGGTGGCGGGAATTGGGGTTGCGACGCTCTTGGTCATCAGCTTCGGAGTCATTCCACAAGGGAAGAGGTGTGTGTGTGTGTGAGTATGTGTGCGTGTGTGTGTGTGTGTGTTTCTAACCTCTTGATGGTATTTTCAGGATCAAAGCCCATTTCTTGCCACCAATTCCTAAGCCTCGGATTGGAGGTATCGATCCAGTGCTTTTGAAGGTAA
>OMKN01024633.1:5982-25067 GCA_900302345.1 Melanonus zugmayeri | reverse complement strand
TCCTGACCGCGGCAGGGAGCTCATTCCACCACTGCGGCGCCAGAACAGAGAAGAGTTGTGACTTACGTCCTCTTAGCGATGGTTGTACCAGCCGGCCAGCCGAGGTAGTTGAGCGGAGCGCTCGAGCTGGGGCATGGAGTTTGACCATCGCTTGGAGGTAGGTAGGGGCAGTCCATTGACAGCCTTGTAGGCCAGCATCATTGCCTTGTATGTGATGCAAGCAGCTACAGGGAGCCAGTGGAGGTCATGGAAGAGGGGGGTAACATGGGAGAACTTAGGTCGGTTGAACACCAGACGTGCTGCAGCGTTCTGGATGCGCTGCAGCGGTTTGATGGCAGTGGCCGGAAGACCAGCCAGCAGCGAGTTGCAGTAGTCGAGACGGGAGATGACGAGTGCCTGAACGAGGAGCTGTGCCGCATTAATTGCCCTCCCAGTCGGGAATTAGCTTGTTTACCTCCCGATGCCAAGCCATGCCCCCTTCATGCCACATAGGGCAAACTCAAATTCAAGCAAATTCATACAAAAATAACAGGGACACTGACCTCACATGACCCTTACTTGACTTACTTTAATCGTTAAGGAGCAAGGGACCTTGATTATTTTGCCACTCTCATCTCACTTGTTTTGTTTTTCAGGATATAGCAGAAAAAGATGCAGAGATTGTAGAGCTCAACGAAATCATCGAGCTACGGGAGAACAGGCTACATATCCAAAACCAAGACATCCAAAAGCGAGAGAAAGAGAAAGAACGGCTTGTGCGAGACAACCAGGTAAAAAATTATAATAAACATACCTGGTGATGTTTCTTTCTAGACAAAGTTTAAGGATAATGTAGGATATTATATTAAAGGAGCAGTAGGCAAGATTTAGAGGAAATTCCACTAACCAACAAGAATTTGAAAAGACACAAGGCAAAAAAAACGTCCCCCTTCCCTAAAACCCTCCCACCAAATGATGTCCAGTCATACATGCGCAGATCAGCGTAGTTGGGCAGAGAAAGGCAACCAGGAACCAGACTTTGTAGAGAATCTTCCTGATTGGTAGCTACAAAACTACCCATTTGGTTGTTTTTTGGCCGGAGGGTTGAACATTTTGTGATAGCCTACTACATTGTAATAAAGCACTCTCAGAATTCTTTTTGCAAAACATTGGATTTACAGATAGCTGCTAGAATGTGAATGAGTAATTTAAGTAATTTGATCATTTTGATTTTACAGAAATATTGCCTACTGCAACTCCTAAAGTACTAAATAGTGTAATAATAGTGACTAAATAAAAGTATAATATAAAAGGTCATCAGCCATCATGATTCTAACTTGAACTTCATTCATACACAGCAGCTGAGGATAAACGTTAAAGAGCTTCAGGCTGCACTGAGTGCAGCCTCAGAGCGGCTGGCTGACATCCCACCACCCCGCGACACGGTGAGCCCCACTCATGTGCAAGAGCAAAACGCACTTCCAGAGTCTTTTCACACCATCACACAAGAAAGGTTATGTAAATGATAAAGACATTTGCTGATGTAGTAGTCTCACAAATCAGACTTTAGTCTGATGGCAGATGAACTCAAATCTGGGTGAACGTGGCGTTTCACTTCAAATGTATTTCGACTAATCATGTTGCTGGGGCGGGGATCTGTAGATGCGTGTTACACGGAATGGGTCTCTACTGGAAACAACTTGACCGGCGGAACCACAACAAATGTGATATTGCTGACCATTAATCTCGGATCCAGAAGAGGGCCGATAACTAAAACATTAGCATTGTCTTTCCATTGTCAGTATCCCTCCTTGGCCAACAGCGAACCCAAACTCGGCCAGCACCAGTAAACTAAACTTTTCCCGTAGCAGGCGAGAAGACGAGCTAGATGAGCCGGACACCAACATCCTTAGAAAAAGTGTCTGTAAAGGTTTAAAATCAAACCTGTACCACTGTAGAAATACATTTATTAAAATCATCTTCTCAGAAGGTTTAATCTTCTGAAACCTCCATCTTGCACTCGCGAATGAGTTTATGTTCAGAGGAATATATCCATAACAAAACAGGAAACACTGGGTAACTCCGCCCCTCGCATTTTCTGGTTTCTGGCCCAGGCAATGTGCAGTCTCCCCCCAGAAGTTCGGCTATAGCATTGTCGAACTTCTGGATCCGAGATTACTGATGTTGTGACAGCTAACTCTAAATAAAAGGCAGTTGAGACAACTCAAATGTTAAAAAATAACATTCAGGTAATTGATTGCATGTATGCAGTATCTGCATAATCATTAACCTAGGGCAAATTCATACAAAAATAACAGGGACACTGACCTCACTTGACTTACTTTAATCATTAAGGAGCAGGTAGGGCTAAGGTATCTCGCGCAATGATACATACAGGTAGGGTGAAGCCATTGGGGAACAAACCCAGAATACTCTCCTGCTCCCACCTTTAGATACCACTTAGCAAAGGAGTCCAAAAGACACTTTGCTGTTTACGTCTTTGAGGCTTTCTTAATACTGCACCCTTATTTTATTACATCTCATAACCCTAGTGTAATCTTCTCCATTTGTCTGCGTAGGGCATGGTGTGTCGCATCTGCCAAACACAGCAGCTGGAGCAACATACGTGGAACCAAGTGTGTCCCTTCTGCAACCTCAACTGCGAAGACATGGAGCAGGCCGCCTTCATAGAGCATGTCCAGAACCATCCGGGTTAGGGCAATCCAGTTGTGTAACATTTTGTTCAACAAAATGTGTCTTATCTGCCTTATTTTGCACAGAAGCGTGTTAATGACATGTCAATTATGAATAGCTTTACTGGGATTAAAAGTGTAATTGTGTTCACAATTATGTAATACAAACTTCCTACTTCTGTAATGTACAGGATTTGCTTTACATTAGATTTGACTTTGTATGTTGTGGTTACTTATGCTGCAGTTTAGTAAGTATGAAAATGGGTCATTATATTGAATGAACACCATACACTCACTTAAAATAAACCCAATTCCTTTTTAATATTGACCAGTAAGACATACTATTCTCAGGTTAAGTGCACGACTGCAATCTAACCAGAGGAATTTGCATTGACTTGACCAACAATCCAAACAAGTGCTAGCCTGCCAGCCAGTCTCCTCCTTATTTAACCAACTTTCCATATATATTTAAAAAAATCCAATAAAGTTTTTTCCTCAAGGTGTCATTTGATTGGCTTCTTCGGGTGTAACATCACGGGAGCTCAGCTCAGAGAACAGTGCTGGTAGCCAGTACTGGGGTTCTCCAGCTGCCTGTGCGTCCAGCCAAGCAAGTCCCTCCTTCAGCAGGTGATCCTGGGAATGAGACGGTAGACAAATGAAGAGATTTAATTTCTTCAATGTTCGAGTGAAACCTGGTAACCTCCGCCTGCAGTAGCTGGAATTCCCCTCCCGAGTAACTTACTAGGACGTGGCAAGAGCGCTCTCTCTCCCATTTCAGATTGTCCTTGATCTCACTCACTGTCACGTAGCCTTTCTTCTGCAGGTGGGGGAAGCATGCAAAGCCAGAATGTAAGTTGATACCATAGTGAAACAATTACTTAAAGACGTTCAACATAATAATCTAGATTTTATAGTCTAGTTAGTATAACTAGGTTTTATACCTAGAATGCTAAAACATCTTGCTGAAGAACTGAAGATTGGACCATGATAAATAACAAATAAAATAACTAATATTAGGTTTGACAATAACTCCTGCCGTGTATTGGTGTTCCAAAGCTCTCTGTTGCCACATACAAACACCCTATGGTACCAATCTTCCAGGGAGATGGCATGCAGGTGTAGACACGCCCCTTGTATGTTAATATCACACACTACTCCCAGTCCTTACCTCGGCCAGCTGTAGTACCACGGTATGATCCATGTTGAGCTCCGCGGGAACCGACTGTACCAAGTACGACCCTCCCACGGGGATCATGCCGAAGCCGTTGCCCATGGCTTTCAGCTTCTTTATGGCCCTGACCAGATCATCTCTGGGAAGCACATTTGCACTGGGTTTAATAGTCCCATCACATAGACGTGATTGATAAACCATGAGTGGGTGGGGTGGACGGATAGACATTAAGACAGACAGAATAACACTTACTGGCTCACATCCTGGGCGTATTTACCTCGTCCTTTCAACACTCTCTGGTGGAGCTCATCCAATGTAATGAGCCCTGAAAAGACATTACATATTACATCAACTGATGGTCTCCTTTCGGTTATACTGCTGAAATGAAGCAAAGGCTGAGTGACACTTACCTCCATTTCTGTGCTTTAGGGCGAGACACACTTCAATAATCTGTACTCCAAGCTCATAATAGAAGTCACCTACACCAAGCATCTCTGACCAGAACCCCTTTCCAGCTGTGAAAGGAGGGAAATAAATGCAATGTCATATTTAAATCATATTGATAGAACAGAATGTTTTGTATAATACATATATCAAATCAGAAAGTATACATGTGTATAAGCTACGAAATGATCTTACAGGCAAGTGGATCAACTCCAATGGTGGCACACATTTCCTGAAATTGGACTCTGAATTGGGAATTCTTTCGTATTTCTTGTTTATGTTTGCTGGCAAACTCCTCCAGGTGAGACTTAAAGGTATCTATCTGTTTGGACATCTGATAAAAATCAAATAATATTTTCATTAATTAGAGGTTTGGACGTATCTATATGCTTATATATTTGGTCATTCATAAACACACACACACACTACCTGAACTATTTGATCTTCCGCCAGAACGGTGCCCCTTTCCTTGTACCTTGCCTACATTCAAATAAAAAACAAGTGTGCATCTCAAACTCACTAGACAACATCGAGGTTACTTAGAATATAATCTTTATTGTCATTGTTGGTACAACGAAATTGAGTTTAGAGCATCACTTGAATATATAATAATATATAATATACAGCAGACCTCTGCGAGCTTCTTTTTGGCAATGGCACCCGCGCCGACTCCCCTTCTATGCATCTCGCCTTCTTGTCAAAAACCAGTTCAGACGAATAAAGAGAATAAAGACTCTATAAAGAGATTAAAACGAGATGAACGTGGAGTTAATGTTGTCTTCCTGCAAAACGCCCCTGAAATCCACGAGCTCTTCAAATTCTCAGCTGAAAACGTCCTTAACGTTAACAGACACAGCATGGCAAAATATCACTATTTAACTAGTTAAGCGTGTTGCCACCGTTTAGAAATACGCAATATAAAACCAGACGTGAGACTTTTGTTTGGTTCTGTCCCAGAGATCAGGAAGCGGACTACTTCCTCGGTGGGATGATGATGAATTTAATGCCAGCAGCACTGCCCCCTGCTGCCGTGGCGGAGTCACGCCAGCATCTTATTCTGGGACTGCATGCAGTGGTTAGATCAAGTTTGTATTAGTGTATAATAGAATAAGTAATAACCCGTTGATACAACCGTGTACGTGTTTTTTATACACATCAACAAGGTAGTCTTGTCATACATTGTATGATCCATATGATTCGGTGTGATGCAGTCGTACCCCAAGTGCCACAGCTCATCTAGCACCATTCATAATTGATATAACATTATTACATATTTAATGCTTCACCTACTTTTATGAATGGATACAATACACTTATGCAGGACATTTCTATGGCGTGGACACATTCCCGCAGATATCCACGCAGATGCGGTTCCCCCGCTGGCGGCCTCTGCTGTCCGCCTCGCGACACGACGCGGCCAGCCAGCAAATTACGCATGCGCTGTAGTCGGCGCTTTAAATAAGTCTTGAGGAGGGAACAAGAAGGCACTTGCAGGTATGGCTTTAACAATCCTAACGTTACGTTCTCGCATTTCCAAGTAACCGTCATTATTTTACCTACACCACTTTCAACGCTGGCGTTTTAAACGTCTCGCAACGACGCCGCGTTTTGCCCGTAAGACAGTTAGCTAATATTAGCATGCTAGCTGGCTGTTATTGTTTTTCATCATTTGGGCAAGAACCAAAATGGAGGAGATGGCTGCCGCCAGTGTCCTACGTAGCCACTCCCGAGCCCCTGTTTATGGCTCGTATTCTGAACAACCTATGTGGGCGAATTAAGGAGATGCGTGCCGCCGACCTATGTGGTCAGCTACCTAGTTAGCTCGTATGTGTTTTTTATTCAAATTCGTCCAGCAATTTGAAATGGATGAGGATTGGAGACACGTTTGTGGTCTCCTCAAGTGGTGTTTGTAGCTGGGAAAGCCCGATGTCTTTTCAACTAAACGCAAACACCTTTCTGTCGTCTTTCGCAGGGCAACGGGGAAACCAGTTAACGCGAGGACACCGCTGTGAATACACGCAGAATGAAAACCCATTGTGTTCGCCATGACTTTGAGATCGACGCTGTATCCTAACACGGGATTCAAGCTGAACGCCGACGCGATCGACTTTGAGAAAAAGATTGGCGTCGCTACCACCGTGAGTCCCGTGAGCCTCAAAAGAGACACCCGTGACGTCGTGCTCGATGTTCAAGACGTTCAGGGGGTCGAGATCCCCACCAGGTCCGCGGGCTTAGACCAGAATCACACGACGATCAAAGTTGCCCGCGCTGCCGCGGTCGCAGAAGTACTTCAAGAGGACGATACAACCGCGGGGATACTGTCCCCAGTCAGACAAATGGGGGGTGAGGGAACCCCGGTGAAAGGTAAACCTCTCCCCATTGACAATATGGATAACCCGCAAATGGCTATAAACAATAACCCCAAGGAAGCGGTCGGTGGTGGTGATGAGAGCGCAAAGGGGGTTGGTCCCGGGGTCCTTGGCACTGCATCCATCGAGCTCAGCTCGGAGGGCAAGTGGCGGAACATCCGGAAGACCCCCACCAATCCCCACTCTCAAGCCAACTGCTTACGGCAGATTCTCCTCCTTCAACTGGACCTCATTGAACAACAGCAGCAACAGCTTCAATCGAAAGACAAGGAGATCGATGAGCTGAAAGCCGAAAAGGAGACGGTGTGTACACCTTTTGTATTGACTTTATTGGTAATAATGTTTACATGCACGGGTGGTTGCACGGGCCTCTTTGTAATCCAGTTGTCAAGTGATGGTTTGCATGTGTTCTCCTTTGGTTTCAGCTGCTGGCACGGATTGAGCGCATGGAGCGGCGCCTTCAGCTCACCAAGAAGGACCCCCGTGACAAGCGTCTCTTCCAGCCACTGGAGCCATGGACTCCTGATAAGGACGACATGTGGGACCTGGATGTGGATGAGAGCCCACATTCGGAGCAGACCACGCCTCTTGCCTTCAGCCGAGGCGGCAAGGGCCAGAAGAGGTAACGATAGCCTATGACGCGTGGACTAGATTTTGCTTGTTTTTGTTGAGGGTTGTCAAACCACAAATTGTGAAATCAATGTTAAATCGAGTTCAGAGTACCCTAAAGTAAAATAAAACATATGCAGCCATTATTAAATATTTGATGTTAATTCCCACAGGAAAATTTGCTTCGGGGACCCAAAGCTCCAGAAGTCGCGGGGCAAGTGCCCCAAGTCCAGCCCCCAGAAGTCGGAGGTCCGACCCGGCTCCCCCTATCACCGGGAGCTGCGCAGCAAGGAGACCCCAGAGAAGGCGGGGCCCGTGAGGCTGGGCCATGAGAGAGACTCCCTGCTTCCCTGCAAAGAGGAACCAGAGTTCTGCCCGCTGATGGAGGAGCTGCCCTTCATGTGCACCACAGAGATGTACCTGTGTTGCTGGCATCAGCCTCCCCTGTCCCCGCTGAGAGAGACCTCCCCAAAGAAGGAGGAAGACGTAGCCAGTGAGTGGACCCATTGCATACGTTCCTTTTTTCATGAATATCGCGATTTGTCACTGTGATTGTGCAATTATTTATGAATTCATAATATAAATTATGTTGTTTTTTTTGTCTGCCTTAGTTCCTTCTTGGAGAGAGAACTGTATAGAGCCCCTGGATGTGGACAATCCTAATAGTATCCCAGAGGTGAGGCACAAAATCAACCAAGCAGTCACTTGGCTTCCATTTACCACAGTATCACAGATTACATAATTGTTCTGCCACCACTAATTAATTGAATGAATGTCATTTTCTCCAGGCCCTGGATGACAATGTATATTTGAAGCGCCACTTAAAGCTAGAGCTGGATGAGAAAAGGAGGAAAAGGTGTGTATCAGAGCAAATGTGTTTTTGTTTTTTTCCATGGTTCGATGACCATTCGGACTGTTCATGTCATCACTAAAACATTTATCATCAATGTCCTCTTCCGTCTTCATACATGGAACGGCATCTTTTAATTTTTCCTATGTTTTTATTTGTATGCAGATGGGATATTCAGCGGATTCGGGAGCAGCGCATGTTTCAGCGTTTGCAACAGCGCATGAACAAGAAGAAGGTTAGAGAGCCAGAGAGCGAACCAGAGCTTTCCTCCCTCTACCCAGACACTGAAGATGGTACGTCTGATTAGTTTAATATGCCATGAGTTTGTGAAAACTGTTCTGTGTCAATGAATCTATGTATTTATTTTTGTTCTAATTAGTAACACTGGACATGACTTTTCATTGACGTTTCTCATTTTCTCTTTACCACCAGTTGAATCAATAGTCATCACCCCCTTCCTGCCTGTGGTTGCATTTGGACGACCACTACCAAAACTCACACAACAGTAAGTTGAAATTGTTTGTGTGGCTGTAAATGGGTTTTTTAATGCTTTACTACTACGTAAAATGTAACTAACCATAGGTCTTGCATAATTAGACTAGATAATTGGGTTGACTTCAAATTGTCAATTGTATTTTACTTTTGCAGGAACTTTGAGTTGCCCTGGCTTGACGACCGAAGCCGCTGCCGCATCGAGGTTCCCAAAAAACACACACCTCATCGGACCTGTCGGAAGTGATGCAGCAGCAACAAAGGAACAATGTTATTCAATTCCCAGCTCTTAATGTGTTCTTCTCTGGGCAGAAAAGGCCTGTTTCAGTTACTCACTATTACAACAACACTCACTCTGTGAAAGAGTCGTTTACTTATCTAAACATCACAGACCAGCTGATCTCCAGAAAAATGCTGGAAAGCAATACAGATATGGAAATGGCTGTGCCACTTATTAACCTTGGTCAATTTTGTCCCACCTTAAACATCTGAAAAGGAGAGTAAATAGGTGTTGTTCCTTTTAACGGCTAGTAAAGATAAAGCATCCTCCAGCTGTGTTTATTTCTACAAATGGAAAAACAAAAGCATATGCATGTCTTGTGAGACGTTTAAAATACATTTAGTAAAATCTGAGCCATCCTAAATTGAGTTTTATGACATGAATGTGCGTAAATTGTATTGCTTGAAAAAAACATTGCCTAGTGAAGTAGTCAAAAACAAGAAATTGGAGACGAATCCTGGCGGCCTTTAGATTCTTTTTTTTTTACATTTCCGTTGACATTTTGACTCAAAGGGGAAACTTGAAGTTTAGGCAACATTGCTGCAGCCAGTGCTTGCTCCCGGATACCACCCTTTCCAACTGTATTCTCTCTGCCTCATCGAACAACTAAATTGGACTATAATATGCTGTATGTACAGTGACTATAGTATTGTGCGTGCACAACATGAAAAACGGTTAATGAGCATATACTGTAGTGTGGATGGAATTGTGGTCCACGCTTTGCATGTCCAGAAATTTAAAAAAAAGTATAATACAAGGTTAAGTAAATGCAGTATAACAAACAAAGCATGAGAGATGCTGGGAACACTTACTTGCTGAAAACAAAGGCTGCTTCAACTCGCCATACGAGACAGGTGGGAAATTTGACCCATCGCCCTGTGTCTCTGGTTCTTGTTTTATGTAATTTGCTTGGTTTCCTGTGTAAAATGCATGGGCTCTTTTAGAGCTGATCAGTTCCTAATTGATAACATGACATCTTTGAATGGAGTATAAACTCTGTTCATTGGAATACAAAAAAGTGTTTTTAGGTTTTGAACGCATGAGTTCTGGACACTTTTAAAGTTTTGTTCTTGATATTTTTGTTTAAGCCAATGCTTTTGTGGAGTAATTTTGCTACTTATGTATGCATTGGTCTCTAAAGTATACAATTATCCAATATTCAAGTGCACCGGTTTATAAAAAAAAGTGAGTCTTTCTTTAGCTGTAGATGTTGGCTTTGTCCCCAAGTTTGCTCAACAGGCTGCCAGTACAATCACCCAGTTGAATTTCTGGCTGTTTGCCTGCTCAACTAATATGAATGGTGTTTTGCCTCTAACATAACCGACAAGCATATGTTTAGGCTCATTTTGGAAAAATAGAATGGTCTGTACATAGCTTTCAGAAACCACTGTACATAGAACAGGGCTGTTATTTTTTTATTATTTAATGTTTAAGTGTTGAGTACTTTAAATATTGTTCTGTTATGATTGTATGTTGGCAAAATAATTGAGTTTTGAAAGTTCTGATTGTTTTGGAATAAAAAATGTAATGTCTATATGATTTAGGTTTCCAAGAATCTTCAACTACAACTGGATTGTATATGAACGGGAAATATATTTGTACAAGATCTCACTGAATATAATTGAACAAAAATGTAAATGTAAAAATAAGCATTGTAAAGCTATGCTTTACATGTTGCTGTTTGCGTAAACAGAAATAGTAACCAAACCTGGAAAAGGAAACATTTATTGAATAAAGGATAAGAAAACAGGACACCATTTTTCAAAAATATAAACATGACCACTCATCAGTTATTGAACAGAACTGTAATACACTTAAATGGTAATATGTACCAGGCACCATGCGGTGAGGGCCAAATCCATTCAATGCTTATCAATTATATTTTTGTAAAATTCTTTGTCATTTGATTAGCCATTTATCAAGAAAACCCCATGGTTGATTAAATATCTATTTGCTGAACCATCCTCACCTATGTCCCGGGCATAATTTGTGCTACTATGATAAATAATCAGCATAAAATGCTTTAAAAAAAAAAAAAGAGGTCCAACATTACACCTTTACGTATTCTAATCAACAACGATTCACAGAAACTAGCCTGAAGTAAAAACTGCAGTATCATATTGATGCAGCATTACCTACTTTCAACTTTGGGTTCAGAATTGGTTTTTAATTAGTGTTAATAAAATAGTGAAAATAAGTCATGCAAATGGGAGCTAGTATTCGCATACGTAGACACGCGTAGACACACACACACACACACACACAAAATGGGAGAGAGATAACTCGCACACACTTTAGTATTTCCAATTAGATATTTTTCCATATTTTACAGGAGATAAGAATTTGCCACATCTCTGCTTCTCCAGCGTGTTGATAAAAGATACACTTCACACAATGTAAATCTGCCTCCACAAAAAGCCATTCCTCTTCTTCTTTTTTTATTTTTTACAAAGACCATTTACTAACACTAGCATTTGGTCACCCTATGCCTTCAAAAGAAGAAAAATTTGAGTATAATTATTTCCGTTATTAAAAACCCAGGACCAAAGTGCGCTTATTTGCCAGGTTCACCATGTTTAATCTCTCCGCAGATTGTTCAGCCTCTCCTCCAGGTCGGCGTCTGCATCTGCCAGGGCAGCCTGGGGCTCTGCCTTCTTCCCGCCTGCCACAGAGAGGCTTCCTCCGGTAGATGGCAGACCTAAGCAAACATTGGGACGGTAGTATTAGTCATATACATTCTTACAATACAAAACATGTAAATATATACCATTGAGAATGTAACATTATTAAAAATACTATATAAATTGTATACAAGTCATTAGTCAAGCACACTATAATGGTTTCTTACCTGAAAGTTCATCCGACAGATTGAGACCCAGTTCGTCCAACACCTGGGACACGATGGCGTCACTGTACATGGAATAGAACACAATTACTAATTTGTAAAATCTGATTTTGGGATCATGTGGTAGCAATAATGTAGGAATAAAACAGGCATCTCTCAATCGGTCACCTCTCATCTTCGTCATCCTCATCACCCATGGCATCATCTATTGCATCATTCATCATTTCCTCTTTCATTTCCATGATTTCACTTTGTCGCTCAAAGTCCATCATGATCTTCTGGATCTGAGGCAATTTTAGCTGCGGAAACAATTTACATTTAAATGAATCCACCAATACAAATGTTTGCAATAACCTGTGACTAGCGCTTTACATTTGCAACCTAAATGTTTTTCTCTTTAATAGCTCTGTCCCAGGACAAATGCTTATGTGTGGTAAAAAAACTGACCTGTCTGTTCATGGTGGCCATGGCTTTTGTGACACCCTTCATTGCCATTGCCATACTGTTGTTAGACTTGAGCGTCTGGATCTTGAGACTGACTGCCTGGATATTGGCTCTCATCATTATGAACTTCTTGACATAGCGCCGCGTGCGAACCAAGTCCTTAGCCATTATTTTGACAGCATCCTGCAATAATACAAAATATAGTGACAAAACTTGAATTGTGACATGTCACAATTGTTATGCTCAACCCGTTGAACTGGTACATAACTCTTACGCTAACCATTTGTCCCTGTTTGGCCATTTTCTTAATGTCAGCAATGATTTTCTTCTCCTGCTGCTCCAGCTTTTGACGCTCTTTGTCGAGATCTCTCATGGCTCTGTTCAGGGCCCTCTGGTTCTGCCTCAGCATCTCCTCTGGAGTCTTTCTCTTCCCGAAGAGCAGATCCATCTTTGAAAACCACGAAAAGGGACATAGTTGAATATTAGAGGTCACAGTCACATGACAAGAAACTAAGAAATAAAAAATATATATTTTATGTCTTATATTTTCCCACATGAGCCGTGAAAGAACGGCACTAGTTCTGACAGCGATTTGAACATTTCATATCCACGTTGACAGCATTAACACCAATCTTAGTCTTTAATCAAGGGGATTCACAGCAGGATGACTCAACTGTCAAACTATTGCGACTCGTGTATACTCTTTCACAATCAATCTCAACACTGTCTAGTTTAAGTTCGACTCAGTGTTAAACTAGTGCGACTCGTTTTTGACTATTTTACCATCTAATTCAACATCGCCTGGTGCACTAGGTGACGCTTGTTCTCTCCTCCGTTTGGGTACAGCTAAGTTAGCTAACCTGAGCAACGCAAATCTTTTGTCCCACTTACAAAACATGTGTTGTGTTCGTCTTACCTTGAAGCAGACGTGCTCTAAACCGGTGACCGATGACAAAACGAACTAAAAACGAAGTAGTTTCGAGGCGTATTCGTTGACGTCCGCCCGATATGTTTTTAACGTGTATTGTTTTTTTTTTTTGATCGTACACTTCCGTATCGAAGTGGCTTCACGTACCGGACGTGACGTCATATAAATAGCTGCCGTGCTTCCGAAGCGAGTGCGCGTGTCGTTGTCATTGTCGCGGACGCATGTTCTAATGCTGCTGCTATGAAGAAATGGGCAGATGCCAACGCTGGTGGAGAAACAAGTTTGTCGACGTGCTAAGTTAACATAGGCAGCGATATTTCAACCGGAACATTTATTTTATTTTTAGCTTGCTGGCCTTCCTAGTCGATGGTGGAAAGAGAGGGGCACACCGAGAGTGTCCTCACGCAATTGCACACGTTGGTTTCTCCAGAACACCTTTAATTCAATCAAGTCAGTTGTTAGTTTCATCTCATTATAAACAATGGGTTTATGGAATATTGCGTGTCAACAAAGATTGCTGTCTAAGTACAGCGGCAACATGCTCATGTCTACTTTGGGAAAGCAAGTAATTGGCACCCAGTTTGCCTTTTACCATGTCTCAAGTAAACCTCTGTGTTCCAAGGACAGCACCATAAAACCTGCGGTGACAAAACGTAATCATTTAGGTAGCAAGATGATTGTATCCAATGGGTCGCAGGGCCAAAAGTGGTCTGAAGGTAATTATCATCAGCATCGTGCCCAAAATAAAGCTCTAAAGAAAAGTAACCCATTACAGCAAAGACCACAAGAAGATCGCAGAACACCATCTGATCTTAATAAGTTCAGTTTTGAAGACTTTACTTTAGATTCGGAAAACCCTGTACGTGGGAATGTAACAAGGGAATCCAAGGACGACTATGAGGTTATTTTTGGTATTTCTCCGTGTCTCTTGGCTCTTACCATTGGAAGAAGAAAGGCCTTCAAACTTTTAGTTAAAGAGGGCGAAGTGTCTCGCAGGACCTCTGTCATAAAGGTTTGTGAGGAGGCTCACAGACGTGGAGTGCAGATCAAACGTGTAAGTAAGAAACATCTGGACCGAATTTCTACTGGGCGTGTTCATCAAGGAGTATGTCTTCAGGCCAGTCCACTGAATTATCTTGCAGGGGAGACGGCCTTCACATCTGTCAAGAGAAGTGGTATAATCCCCCTTTGGCTTGTGCTGGATGGAATTCAAGATCCCATGAACCTTGGAGCAATTTTGCGCTCAGCCTATTTCCTTGGTGTGGACAGAGTGGCCACCGGTCTCCACAATAGCTGTCCATTGACACCAGTAGTTAGCAAGGCTAGTTCAGGTGCCATGGAAGTCATTGACATTTATGGATATGAAAGCCTTGAAGAATTGCTGAAGTTGAAAGTGTCACAGGGTTGGCATGTGGTTGGCACCATGGGAGCTCAAACGGAGGACTGTTCAACTGTGGTTACTCGCTGCTCTGATTTCCAGATGACCAAACCTACATTGTTGTTAATGGGTGGTGAGGGGGAGGGTGTTTCTCAGAAATTGCTCTCTCTATGTCAAACCTTCCTTACCATCCCACCTTTCAGGCAACTGATACCTGGTATAGAGTCTCTGAATGTGTCTGTAGCAACAGGCATTCTGCTGCACACTCTGCTGTCACACAGGACTCTTGAGAGCGGGTCATGATGGACAACATTAGCAAGTTCCTACACAGCCATGATGGAGATGATTTGATGTTATTCTCATTGCACTTCTCATCTATTTTGAAGTATTTCTTTGTATTCTCAGTTCTAAAATGGGTACTTGACTATTATTGGGTTAATATGCCAAACATTGCCCAGGTATTTTGTCCATCCATGCTGTATAAATATTGAATGTATATCAATTCTCACTTTTGTTATGTATTGATGACTGTAAATAAAAGAAAACAAGCTAATATATCTGAGGCTGTGTATGTTTTTAAATGTAAAACCAGAATGCTTTGTTTACAGTTCCTACAGTTGTAGGATGTATTATATATTCCTACAGAGATATAATTTAGAACTGTCTAATTGATGTGTTGAATCTAAGTAATTGATGCTATGCAGTCCACAAAACGCTTAAAATGATGTTAGTGAAAATTATCAAGCGTTATCAGCCAATGAAGGTCACTTGAGGTCTGATAATATAATTTTCTTATGTTAAATGTTATTTAAACACTACATGATCAGGTGGGCTCGCTTTAACAAACTCCACTTGGTGGCAGTATGCACTCGCAATGCTTTCAAACGCATACTATCATGAGTGAGGAAGAAGAATCAAGCACACAATGCACTGCACGGCTGACAGGGGTTGTGTCTCTAAATTTTCGCGATAATTTTTTCCAATTATTTGGGATCTTTAAAGAGAGGCAGCGCTGAAGTCGTACTGCTTTACTCTGTGTGTACTTGCAGGCTGGATTAAGAATACGTTCAATTTAACGAAGACGTCGGCGAGTACCCTCAACTTCTTCTAAACATTGGATTACACAGTCAAGGCTGCATGTAGGAGTCGCCCAGCCCAACGAGGGCTCGGCCGACACCCTTGTGTGTGGAACTCGAGACCGAGGCTTTGATATGCGGGCCTTCAATATGTTCTTTATGATGGAGGTGGAAGGAAATCATTTTCTTGCGTGAAGGAGCGACATGCCGGTTCTATTTGGGTGACCGGTTCAAATAGATACAGTTGCCGTTTTTCCCCATTTAAAAAAAAAAATAACGAAAAAAAAAAAACTAGTTGTTTGTGGATTAGCCTGCTAACTACTTAGCCAGAGTGCTAACACTAACGTTACGTCTTTCTTTTGATGTGCTGCGAATTCAACCATTCGCATCGGCCTCACATTTTGACAGTGGAAAATGTCCACGCTGCTGCGAATCATCACTTGACGAGATTGCTCTTCTCCCTAGGAGTATTTTCAAAGCTGTTTTAAGAATAGTTGTATTCTTACGTAGTTTGCTGAATATAGTGTGATATCCGTGGTGAGCTATAGACATGCTAAGGCTAATTGGCTAACATTGGCAAAACACGAAGGGAACAACTTAACCCGAGGAGGCTGAACAACAGGATATCTAATTCTGGCTGGCGGGTTTTACTTGTTAGTCTGAGCCACCCACACGGTGATCATATCATTTACAATCCTTAAATGAGTAAACCCGTACCATGGTCGCTCGTTTCCTACTGCTGGAGGTCCGGGTTGTTGGCCTCGCTAATTGGCTAACGTTAACGTTTGGCTAATTCCCGACATTATTCTGTCAAAGCCGGTCGAAATAGTGGAGTTTGTAGAACCACGGGTGACATTTAATAATGCTAAGGTGAACGAAAACCGTATTTGAAAATCTATTAACTGTTAATTTGTGTTTTGTCAGTACGGCAGACTTTTCTTTTTGTTTACATACGTACATTTGGTTGTCGGCTGAATTCCTCGCTCGCTAGCTAGCTAACGTTAGCATCCTACGAGACACAATCAGCCATGTCCTGACATTTATGCATGTCATGAACATGTTATGACTTTTTTGTATACATCATTTTCCTTATTTACATTTCATTGAAATGACACACAAAATTCGGCGTAAGAAAGGCATCGATGCCAAAATACTCTTTTCGGAGGATCCTAAATAATAGACACTGGTACTATTAACGCCATTTTAAACAGAGGCTCCTCGGAGGGCCTGTGTTGGTGGTGCTGGTGGTTCATTTGCGGTTTTGGTGCCTTTGACCGGACCAGGACTTGAAATAAAGTGCCTTTGGTCTGATTTGGAGTTAAAGGGATCGTTTTAACATGGAGGGTCCGAGCCGAAGCAGTGGATTCAGGCAGAGCCGACGGTCTCGTTCTCAGCGCGACAGAGAACGGCAGAGGAGGAGAGTCGACCTGGCTGAACAACGGGCCACATCCCTGTCCTCGGGCTCCGAGCGTGAAGCCTGTGGAGCAAACTCGGTCCTCGGGGCCGGTGGACGAGAATGCCGACCCGGATTCGGAAGACACAGGCCTCCCCGTCGGAGGAAAAGGGAATCGGTGTCGTGCGAGGAAGACATCATCGATGGTTTCGCTATTGCGAGCTTCATCAGTTTCGAGGCCTTGGAGGTAAACACAAGCGATGCATTGGTACACCTGATCGCACTCCGGTCTTATAGAGTGCAGTTTTATTTGAGTTTTATATAGATTAGTTAATTGTGTGGTCTGCAAAGTTGGTGTTTGCTCAGGTAATTGCCTAGGGCGGCCTCTTGTTAGCGGTCGCAGAGCACCCTATTTATTATCCAGCCGTTCCCTTGTGCGAACCAAGGGGCGCAAAGGGGGAACGACCACTATGCCGCTGTCGCAGCTGATGTCTACGGCCTGCATTATTTCACTTGAGTCCGATTGTGCTGCAAGAGGGCCAACAGTGCACATGTTACTAGCGTCTGATGTTTCTCAGTCTCCCTGGTTGCACCACTCTTGAACAACAGTTATTCCATTGTCTACAAAATGGGAATAACCAGATATTTGCATGTACTAATAAGCTCATTATGTGCTGATATAACTATATAGTTTTCGTTATGTATAGAATGTGATATAGTCGGGCTTAAAATACAAAAATACATTGTGTCCCTACACAACCAAACTTGGAGCTTGACACATATTGGGGTTGTCACATTCAGTTATTCAGTGATATATATTATTTAAATGACCCAAAGCTAAACCCTGACAAGAGGGAACTATGCAACCACTACACAGTAAACCCCAACCTAGCCTCCACACCCTCGGTGACAGACACAGGAAGTCATTCTGCATAGCAGTTATCAACATAGGCGACAGTGAGACATCAATTGCCATGTGAAACAAAGGTATAGCAGTGCAATTTTATGCAAATGATAAACCATGTAGAGCAAACGTGCAGTTAAAAAAAATGATGGGTCTGTGTTCACTTTACTTTAGGGTATGTCAACTATTTTCTTCTCTTCTATGGGAGCATATAAGTGATATTCAAATGGAATTTAAATTTCCAATGTTTGTAATTTAACATGCAACAAGGTTAACATTTAATTGTACCTAGCACCCATACTTAAATTGCATGCATATTTAGCAAATTGCTAAAAAAAAAGTATTTGTTTTCACAGACTGACCTTTAATTTTGTTTCGGTCCTAATGATATACTTTCCGTAACAATTTCAAAATGGAAATGCAAAGGCATACACATTTAATTTTAAACCAAGAGAAGACCTTGAAAGTGAATCTAACTCCAGGTTAATTGGCATTTCACTTTCCAATGTGTTGCAAAACAAGCATACTAGTACACCATTTTATTTGAAAGATGGCATTCTAACATTGTGCCATGTTATGCCCACAAGAGTTTAAGTAGAAGTAGAAATGGAATAATGTATAATAACTTTAGTTGGTATTGCTTGCGTATACATTCATATACATACAAAATATTCAAATCAATCATATACAAAACTCCTGTTGAGTAGGAACTCCATTGGAAAGTTCTATGCTTCAGTGTGAAGATCCTCACAACTCACAAGTAGGCCTTTAAACTAGAACAAGAGGTCATTTTGTGATTATATCTCTTAAAACTACACAGTCATTTTGTGTCCTTGGCTAAATACTCGTATGTATTGTTACATTTCCCACCCCAGATTGAAAAGATACCATTAGCCTTAGTTTATCGTAGCTAAAATTATAAAAATAATCTTAAATCCATGAGTGTTACCCAGGATTTAAATAATGAACAAAAACAAGTTGTTGTCCTGTACAGTCAATTATGTGTATGAAGTGTGATGCTTATTTTTGGCACATTACAGTAATATATATATATATATATATATATATATATATATATATATATATATACACAGCAAATATATCTACTGTACATTTACTGCAAGGAAATGAAACTTGCATGTTTGTGTTTCATGTTCAAATGTGCATATGGACTACATCCAACTCCACCACTATCCACCACACTTTTTGTTTGAAATAACAAGCTCACAT
>OMKN01024623.1:7072-17481 GCA_900302345.1 Melanonus zugmayeri | reverse complement strand
GACACACACACACACACACCTCGCCAGGGATCGCCAGGGACAGGGAGGGACTGTGTGTGTGTGTGTGTTTCAGAGAGAGAGAGGGAGGAGGAAAAGTGTTGGTAGGGGGAGGAAGGGAAGAAGAAAGAAAAGGGAAAAAAAACGTTCCTGCACTGTTGCTGGCTGTGTCTACCCCTGAGTGAGTGTTTTCCGTTCATGGCGAATGTCAACAAAAGGCTGGGAGAGGGCAAAATACGGGTACAGAAAGGAGGGAATGAAGAAAAAGAAGAGAGAGAGAGAGAGAGAGAGAGAGAGATAGAAAGAGAGAGAGAGTAGAAAAGATGCAGTCAGCAGTGAAAAAAAAATATTTGGCATCGGCCGTGAGACACAAGTCACATATCGTTAGGTTATGGGGCACCGCTGTCAAACAGCAGAAACACAAATCTCTTGCAGGCTACACAAAAAAATTATGACTGCAAGACACTTTGGCACGAATATGGGAGGGGGGGATCTCTGAAGCCTGAGATGAGGGCTTGGCACGCCGTTCAAACACACACACACACACACATTAGTTCTGACTTGTGTGAACTTCTGACGGGCTTCATTAGGTTTGTTATGCGATGTTTGTCATGTCTTTGCACCAATGTCGTTATCATTACCAATAGGGTTTTGTAGACGCCTGCAGTGTTTTGATGATCATGTATTTGACAATGTGATTCAATTACATATCCCCCCTTTGCTCTCATCCAGACCTCCTCCCAAGCAGTGCTGGAGGAATCGTGTGGTTGCAGGACTGATGTTGAAGTTAAGGGCTCTTATGGAAACTCAGGCTGCAGGGTGAGTGTATCCATACCTACATTAGCCACTGATACATTCAGCACATTGAATACATATAGGTACAGTATATCCATTTCCTTATACTTAATACGTAATATCCAGCAACTTACCTGGTGTACGTGAAATCCTGTGATAACGAATGAATGATTTCATCATATAGCAGATGGAATCCATGACCGAATACTTGTGGTAACAATTTCTGGCAGTTTCTGATATACAGTTTTAGCAGTTTTAATGTCCCACTACATAAGCAGTGGAGAACAAAAACAATACCATGTGTAACAGGGCCTGTATCTGCAGGCGGAGCTAGTTATGATGTGTGTGTGGGTGTGTGTGTGTGTGTGGGTGTGTGGGTGTGTGTGGGTGTGTGTGTGTGGGTGTGGGCGCGCGCGTGTGTGTGTGTGTGAGAGTGTGTGGGTGAGTGTGTGTGTTGGTGTGTGAGGGGGGGGGTGGGGGGGGGTGTGGGTGGTGTGTGGGGGGGGGGGGGGGGGGTTCCGAGACTGATTGATTGGGTGTCAGGGGAGTGGAAAGGGCTTAAAATGTGGTTTCTGTTTTTAACATTACTCCTTCACACACCCTTGTACCACTTTTCTTTGTTCCCCCCCTCTCTCTCGCTCTCCCTTTTTCTCTTTCTTGCTCTCTCTCTGGTCCTGAAAAACCAGGAGGTTGTGAATGTTTGGAGAGACTGAGCAGAACCTGATGTGAAGTGCAGCAGTGTCACACACACAGCACCCAGTCCCACACACACACACACACACACACACACACAGCACACACACACACGCACAATCTCATTCACCATTGCTCCAATAGCTCCTCTGTTTATCTCTCTCTCTCTTTCTCTATATATCCATCCATCCATCTTCTCCCGCTTATTCTGAGGGGTTGGGTCAGGGGCAGCAGCTTCAGCAGGGCAGCCCAGACTTCCCTCTCCCTAGCCACTTGGTCCAGCTCCTCCGGGGGGATCCCAAGGCGTTCCCAGGCCAGCCGAGAGACATAGTCTCTCCAGTGTGTCCTGGGTCTTCCCCGGGGCCTCCACCCGGTGGGACGTGCCCGGAACACCTCCCGAGGGATGCGTCCGGGGGGCATCCTGACCAGATGCCCGAGCCACCTCATCTGGCCCCTCTCCACGCGGAGGAGCAGCGGCTCTACTCTGAACCCCTCCCGGATGACCAAGCTCCTCACCCTATCTCTAAGGCTGAGCCCGGCCACCCTGTGGAGGAAACTCATTTTTCCGCTTGTATCCGCGATCTTGTTCTTTTGGTCACTACCCAAAGCTCGTGACCATAGGTGAGGGTAGGAACGTAGATCGACTGGTAAATTGAGAGCTTTGCCTTTCGGCTCAGCTCCTTCTTCACCACAACAGAAATTCTGTCTATAAAGACTGTGAACAGAATCGGTGACGAAGGGCAGCCCTGGCGGAGTCCAACTCTCACTGGGAAGGAGTCCGACTTACTGCCAGTGATGCGGACCAGACTCTGGCACCGGTTGTACAGGGACCGAAAAGCCCTTACCAAGGGATCCGGTACCCCATACTCCCGGAGCACTCCCCACAGGACTCCCGGAGGGACACGGTCGAATGCCTTCTCCAAGTCCACAAAACACATGTAGACTGGTTGGGCAAACTCCCATGCACCCTCCAGGATCCCGCGGAGAGTGTAGAGCTGGTCCACAGTTCCACGACCAGGACGAAAACCACATTGCTCCTCCTGAATCCGAGGTTCGACTATCCTACGGACCCTCCTCTCCAGTACCCCCGAATAGACCTTACCAGGGAGGCTGAGGAGTGTGATCCCCCTGTAGTTGGAACACACCCTCCGGTCCCCCTTTTTAAAGAGGGGGACCACCACCCCGGTCTGCCAATCCAGAGGCACCGCCCCCGATGTCCACGCGATGCTGCAGAGCTGTGTCAGCCAAGACAGGCCTACAACATCCAGAGCCTTGAGGAACTCGAGGCGGATCTCATCCACCCCCCTGGGGCCTGACCGCCAAGGAGCTTTTTAACCACCTCGGCAACCTCTGCCCCAGTGATAGAGGAGCCCACACCCGAGTCCCCAGACTCTGCTTCCTCACTGGAAGGTGTGTCGGTGGGATTGAGGAGGTCTTCGAAGTATTCCTTCCACCGACCCACCATGTCCCGAGTCGAGGTCAGCACTGCCCCATCCCCACTGTACAGTGTTGACAGTGCACTGCTTTCCCCTCCTGAGACGCAGGATGGTGGTCCAGAATCTCTTCAAAGCCGTTCGGAAGTCGTTCTCCATGGTCTCGCCGAACTCCTCCCATGTCCGGGTTTTTGCCTCGGTGACCGCCGAAGCCGCAGCCCGCTTGTCCCGTCGGTACCTGTCAGCTGCCTCCAGAGTCAAAAAGGTCCGGTAGGACTCCTTCTTCAGCCTGACAGCATCCCTCACCGCTGGTGTCCACCAACGGGTTCGGGGATTGCCGCCGTGACAGGCACTGACCACCTTGTGGCCACAGCTCCGGTCAGCCGCCGAGACAATGGAGGCACGGAACATGGTCCACTTGGACTCAATGTCCCCTGCCTCCCCCGGGACATGGTTGAAGCTCTCCCAGAGGTGGGAGTTGAAGCTCCTTCTGACAGGGGATTCCGCCAGATGTTCCCAGCAGACCCTCACAATACGTTTAGCTCTGTCAGGTCTGGTCGGCTTCTTCCCCCACCATCGGAGCCAGCTTACCACCAGGTGGTGATCGGTTGACAGCTCCGCCCCTCTCTTCACCCGAGTGTCCAAGACATGCGGCCGCAAGTCCGACGACACGACCGAAGTCGCGTCGAAGTCGATCATCGGCAACTGCGGCCTAGGGTGTCCTGGTGCCAAGTGCACATATGGACACCCTTATGTCTGAACATGGTGTTTGTTATGGACAGTTATATTGTGTTATATTTATATAGTAGTGTGTTATATTGTGTTATAGTTATATAGTAGTGTGCTATATTGTGTTATAGTTATATAGTAGTGTGTTATAGTGTGTTAGTTATATATTAGTGTGTTATATTGTGTTTATTATCTTTTCTTTATAGTTATGCAGACCCTGTTGATGCTCTGTTCTTTGGTTCTTCGACGCAGCAGTAAGAGCCGTTTTGTCTCTTTCAGCTCATGTATACTCATGTATGTATATGTGTTCATCTACATATTAATTTATTGACACTGTAACTCTGTTACAATAGAGTAACAGAGTTACAGACCTAGTATTCAGTCCTAGTGAGATCCACATCCACATTTGTATCCCGTCCACTCAAACCAAAAATACCAAAACCACGTCCGTCTTGGCTCGGCTCTCTTCATCAGCCGCAGCGGCTTTTCCTCAAATCCTGAAACAGAATTCCTGTGATAAAGTGATGCTGTTGTCAACCACATCAACGAGGAAGCATTGCTGTGCTGCCATCCTTGCCTCATAGATGAATGGAGCAGAATGTTGAAGAGGTGAAGGTTTGAGAGCGCGGCACACAAAAGGCGGGCCTCTAAATTGAGATTTGCTTTCTTAGGAAAGGAGTTAGAGCCATTAGAGCTGATGGGAGACACGAGCTGTGACCTAAAAGACTCACAGCCAGGGAAGGCAGAGATATTGATAAAACATTATGCCATTATATTGTCTGCATAAATGACTTATTGAGGGCTTCAGGATAAGCAGTCAAATGAGTATTCTTCTACTGTTATCATAAAATAATAGAAAAACGAATCTGTTAGTTTCACTTTCGACCCACCATTTAGCGTGAAAATAAGCGATGCCATACCGTCTTTCAGAGTTTCTCTTTGGCTCCATCATGAAAATACAAGCAGGCATTTATACAAAACGTCTATAAACAAAAAGGAAATCAATTTCAGAGGTGAGACTATGCCTCTTTTGTTTTACTTGTAATTTTACTTTAGTCATAACTAATTCATTTTTGCTTTTAGGTTCAGCCAGTGGAGGCTTCGCAGGAAAAGAGTTTGCTTTCAGCTTCATGCAGGACTATAAACCTCCCACCGAAGCTCAGCAGCTGTCAAGGGTGAAAGTGCAGGAGCCTTTGTGCAGGAGGAAGCTGTAAAGGCCAACCACTCTGTCGCCATGCACCTCCCTGTTCAGGTTGAGCCGCACAGAAGCAAGAAGTACACTGAGACTGTGTTAGTCGAGGCTACAGCAGATGTGATGGTAACCTCTTTCAATCACATGCAATACTCACACAATGACACTGTGTTTTATCCCATCTCAAAGTGGGGCACAGAGTACTTTGTATTCACTCCCACAGGACCCCCCCCCCAAGGGTGAGTATAAAGAGATATATGTGAGTAACGGAAATCTCTACAGGGTAGAGATCAATGTAACGGATTGCGTCGTGTATGGGGGGACAACCGTACGCTGCCGGACAACAACCAGTTGTGGACCTTGAGCCCTACGAGAGCCTCCAGCTTCAGAGCCCACAGAATTTTGAACTGGTTCTGAAATCTCTGAGGAACCTTGGCGTCTTGTCTGGTCACACCTGCAATTTCTTATTTGCCGAGCGCCAACATTTTTATGAACATCTGCTACCTGTGAGCAGCTGGAGATCCAATTTTATGGTGCCTCCTCTTCAGTTTTCAGAGACGCTATGACAGCATCTTCATCCAAGCATCGCAGCCCACTGGAGTCACCATCAAAAATGGGAACAGAAATAAAGTTGGGAGTCTGACTGGAGGACAGTCATTTGAGGTTCGCTATCACTTCCTAGATGCTGTGTTTATTAAGGCTGACCACGGTGTTCAGGTCCTCATGCTCTTCAACGGTGTCAAACTGGAGTCATGGCCGGATCTATGACTCTGTTTCCTGATGACGATCCTGCCCACGGATTTCCTCTGCTCTTCTTACTCATTATTAACCCAGAGTGACTTCTTTAACCTAGCCATGATAGTGGCACTGAAAGTTAAAACGCACATTGATGGCAAAGCCTTTTCCAATCCAGCGTGGCGAGACGTGCCAGGAACCGGCTTCTCCTTTAGTCGTACGCATTGTGTCCAGCGCTGGTTCTGGCTTTGCTCTCTATGGTGTAGGAGTCAGAAAGACAAATTATTTTGGTGCCCCAGCTCAATGTAGCCGACCAGGTAAAGTGTACTTAAAATACTGTACTAAACCATTGTTCTTTTATGACCTCCACCATGGTCAAATGTATCATACATTATACATGAGAAAACAAACATCTCATAGGTGTTTGTATTTCTCTGGTTCTCTAGCTGTTTAATCTGGTATCTGCTGGGCCATTGGAGACCAGCCAACCCTAACGCCTCCTCCAGGTGCACCTCGCCCTGTGTGGAGACGTGCATCTGATCGAAGGTTAGTGTCTGCCTGCTGAGAACTGTGGCTGCGCACACGAGGGCCGCTGCATGGCTCCTGGCTCCTGGCTCCTGGCCAGTCCTTTTGGGCTGATGACAACTGGACCCGTATTGCTAAGAGCAGGAGTGTGCAATGCTAGACTGTAGCTAGCAGGGGCCAAATGTATAAAAGTCTGTATATATTTTGGTGTAGAAATGTGTACACAGAAAACAGGACACATTCATATGCGGTCTTTTCGTCAGATGTATAAAACCCCACGTACGTCTGTTCCCACGTGTTTTTTCCTCATACATCTCAATCATCCTGAAATTCTGCGCACGTGCACGAGCCTTCAGCCCCACAATTTACTATAAATGGCTTCCAACACACCCCCAACTGCCTGGTTTGCATATAAAGAGCCAGCATTTAGCTTAGTTTTGAGGAGAAATAGCGGAAGCGTTTAAGAAGCAATTGAAGAAGAAGAAGTGCATTTTTACCGCCTGTGAACTTGAAATAATGGTTGATCAAATTGACAGAAGAAAATGCGTATTATGTGGAAGCCTACGCTCTTGCGTTAGCAACCAAATGAAACAAGTTGAAAGTCAGAAAGTAACAGTAGCAGTGGAGCAGTGAATGCCGCTAGTTCTGAGCCACGGACCCTGGAGGAGATTTTAAAAAGTGACCTGATTTCAAGCATGAGGCCAAGAAGCGCATTACTGCGCACTGGAGGAGGAGAGGGGGTCCCCTCTATCATTCATATAATCTATTATCATTATTATAATGCATAGTGACAAACATATTTACTCAAGATAGAACAAAATTAAGGCTCGTCAACAAAAGGTTAACCACTCACACATCACTGTGTAATCACGGGCCAGTGAAGGTTTTTTTTAAACCTACACTTTTCGTGTACGCATGGCTTATACATTTGGCCCCAGGACCGGCACACACTGCCAGGTGCTCAAGGGTATCAGAGATTGTCACTGCATTGAGCCCTGCTATGTGACCTTTGACAACAAGAAGTTTGACCTCCAGGGTTCACTCCCTCTCATTTGTAGGACTTGCAATGGTCTAGTCATGGTGAGGGCGACAGCACTCTTACAGTATGACACAGCTCACGGTTTTACCAGTATGTCCTTGTTTTTGATAACCCTAACCCTTGTTTCAGGTAAATGGTGAGTGGGCTAACCTGCCGTTATCTCTGGCTGAAGGACGCGTGTCCGTGCACGAGTGGCTGGTATGCTGTGGTTTCTACAACCTTTGGCCTCAAAGTCTATTTTGACTGGGAGAGCACTGTGTTTGTTACCCTGCACCCAGCAGCTATATGGGACCGGTTTCTGGCCTTTGTGGGAAGTACAATGGTAAAGCGGAGGATGAGCTTACTCCCAAAAATGGTAACAAAATAGTCTTGCAAGTAGAATTTGGTGCCAGCTGGTGAGCAGAGAATATCCCCGGCTGTGAAGGGGACGTCCCGGTTGTAACATCACTCAGAAGAAGTGATATGAAACAAGGTCGTTTTGTGGTATATTAAAGGACCCAGAAGGGGGCGTTGCATGACTTGCCATACCAAGGTGGATCCGGTTGATTACTTTGAAGATGTGTGTTACTGTGTGTATGATGTTTGCTTGTTTGAGGTCAGGAAGGGTGTGCTCTGCCAAGCAATCACATCTTCCTCCTCTGCCTGCCAAGCTGTGGGGGCAGCAGTGCACCGTTGGAGATCAACCAATTCTTTGGTGAGAACACAGGAAAGGCCAAAGGAAGTCATAGCCTCATGGGATTCATATATGACATTTTTTCACCTGTGCATAGTGTTACACTTCTTAATAACACACTTCTTAATAACTTTTTTTAATATTTTTTCAGGATTTTTTGGGGAAAAAGAAATACAAGAAATCTTTTAGAATAGATGTAGAATACTTTACTGTACTATAATACTATATTGTACTTTGTTTATTGTCTGTCTCTGTTTTTAGCGCAGGACTTGCTCGCATGTTACCCTGCATGTTAGTGAATAGCCTACTGCACTTGGTTGTCCGTATCCAACAAAACATGACGGCTATTGTCGTTGCATAATGCACCATTTCACTTTTCAATGCTTCAATAATGTAAACATTTGTTTTGCCTAGTTTGTCTTCTTCTAACGAATGTAATAATAAGTTCACTCAACCTCTGGTCATCTCTGCCGTCAAATGTCCCGTCTTTACAGCCGCTATGAAGTGTGTGTGCAGCAGCGGCAGCAGCAGGGTGTCCTAGCTGCCACCTGCCAGAGCATCTTCGCCCCCATGGCTGTGATGTGAGGACCGAGGACCCCCTGCCGGGAGGGCTGCTCCTGTGAGGAGGGCTTCATCCTGAGTGGGGAGCGTCTCACAGTGTGGCTGCATGTGTTCACATGGAGCCCCAGTGGAAAGTGATGAGGAATGAGAGTGCAACGCCATCGGAGAGGTAATGTGGATGAAAGAGGAGGGAAACAAAAGAAAGTGTAGACTACTCAGATATACTCATACACTTTATAGAAATTAAGCTATTTTGGAAATATATTTATAATAATAATAATACATTACATTTAGGCTATATAGCGCTTTTCTAAAGACGTAGTCGCTTTACAAGACAAAACTAAAAAAGTGTACTCATGCTGTATAGAAATGAAGCTATTTTTTTATAAATATATTCAACGGAATGATTTGACAAAAGGAACAAATCTTTGTTTTGTAACGCCCAACACAAGTTAATGCAAACGTCTTCTTGTAGGTCATTCTAATGAGGAGTGTGAGGTGCAGAAGGGCTGGCGTATAAAATGCCAAGCCGTCCGCGTGGGAATATGCCAGATACCCCATTACCGCTCCTTTTGATGGGCGAGCGTTTGACCTCCAGGGAACCTGCGCCGACACCTTCTCCAAGACTGAGCTGATGGACGGAGGTGGAGCGGTGAGGGCGGAGTCTCGGTGAGCAAATCCACCTGTTCTGTGATTAAGCAAGCTCTGCCAAACGTGGACTCGAGTTGCGCAGGAGTTGTAGGTCGTTTTCCTTGTCATTATTATTAATTCATCAAGAACAAAATAGAAAGCCTTTATTGTCATTGTACAGAATACGATAAAATTAGGAGCGGGACACCTGACACAGGGAGACGCCTCAGTAAACAAACAAACACTCACAGCTGGCAACACAGGTCCTTAAATAAGTAAAAAAGATAAATACAATGTAATTTGCACAATTTGCAAGTATATTGCACTAAAATGAATGTAATTATTGCACCAGTATGAATGTAATTATTGCACCAGTTTGAATGTAATTAATGCACCAGTATGAATGTAATTGTTGCACCAGTTTGAATGTAATTAATGCACCAGTATGAATGTAATTATTGCACCAGTATGAATGTAATTGTTGCCCTAGAATAAATATAATTATTACACTAAATCCTGTAGGTTTGCCCTAGAAAGACAGTCAACATATTGAGGGATCATCACTGCTTCTTGGAATTAAGTGTGCTTATGGCCGAGAGAGAGAGAGAGAGAGAGAGAGAGAGAGAGAGAGAGAGCGAGATGACTAGATAAGTCTACCAGCCTGCCCAGTGGACTGTACCAACTGGTAGGCTTATCTATCCATCATACATCTTGGTGGACACTAGCACTTGTGATGTCACTAGAGGGTGGTCACATGACATTTTTGAAACAGCTTGTAATGGCTGATCACACTCACACCTGGTGGTAAAATAGGGGCCGTTTAAAATAGTATAACTAGACTCATGCAATGTCTAGTTATACTATTCAGTTAAAATAGTATAACAAGACACATGTAGTCATGAACGGAAATGGTGAAGAGAAGGGATAAGAGACGCTCACAGTTGCTCGATAAAACAAGACAAAAAAATAACATATTCTTCATCTAATTTTAACGTGTGGGTGATAATGCCTGTTATTGTGTTAAATCTGCTACCATGGTGCTTAGTTTTATATATTTAGTTAGTGTTATATATTTAATTACACATTAGAATTTGTGATCTGGGCAGACTTAATTAAACTAAGCATTAACTGTGTATTAGAATGGATTAGTAAGCACTGGGGAATTATTAAACGTATAATCTCCTATAAATGATCCTTCTTGCACTTCTCTGCTCCACGGCTCAACGATCCGCTTGTTTCGCTGTCATTCAGTTCTAATGGTCGGCTGACCGTGGAGCGGAGTGGCTGGACCGCTACGGCACAGAGCCTCTCTGGCGTCACGGTGACTTTTGACTGGAGTAGCGTTGCCAGGGTGACGGGACACCGAGCTCCGGTCAGGGTAGAGTGTCTGGCCTGTGCGGTAACAAC
>OMKN01024598.1:26461-44439 GCA_900302345.1 Melanonus zugmayeri | reverse complement strand
GTGTCCCGGGAACTTTGTCAGACACAGAATGTCCCGGGTTTTCATGGGCAAAGCCAGGTGCGAGCATTTCTCTCCATGTGTGCACTCATCCAATACGCGCACGCATCACGCGCGTGTAATCCCAGCGCTAGTCCACATCCCCCCCAGTCGTCAACAATCCGATCGCGAGTGGAATCCTAGCGGTAGCACCCGCCCCCCTCGAACCGATAGCCAGTTAGCGTTAATGACAACTTAAGAAACAAAGTTACGTCTGACAGAGAAGGGGACCGATGGCCGGCCACTACTAGCTACTTATACTATATTGGGTTAAACAGACTAAAATACAATTTTCATTGACTAAAACTAGACTAAAATGTTACCAGTTTTCGTCGACTAAACTAGACGAAAATAGTAATGGATAATTCTGACTAAAATAAGACTAAAATGCTCAGACTTTTAGTCGACTGAAACTTGACTAGACTAAAAAGAGTACGAACGTGACTAAAACTAATAAAAACTAAAATGACAGCTTGACACAAAGACTAGACTAAAACTAAAATTAAAACAGGCCGCCAAAAACAACACTAACACGCACACACACATACACACAAATACACAAGCACATACACACAAATACACACACTCACACACACGTTGACACACATAATAATAATAATAATAATAATAATAACTTGTATAGCACCTTTCATACAGAGAATGCAGCTCAAAGTGCTTTCACATAGCAGCACAGAACAGAGTAAAAGCAATACAAATTATAAAATAAATAAAACAATAATAATGCAAACACAAGCAAAATAAAAGATAAAAAGAAATACACTAAAATAACAGATGGAACTAATTAAAAGCAAGAGCATAAAGGTGGGTCTTGAGTTGCTTCTTAAAACTATCTACAGTCATTGCCTGTCTTATTTGCAAGGGGAGTTTATGCCAAACCATTGGAGCATAAAAACAAAAAGCTGCTTCACCATACCTCTTATAATTCATTTTTTGCATTTTGGGTGTGCATTTTACATGCACACCCACACTCACACACACATACACATGCACACACTTAGTCTTTAACTGATACAAATGACTCAGTAAATTGCATTAACTTAAAAGAATCAACAAATGAATGTAATTTATTTAAGGTATAATACATTCAATATATTTTTGGATTTAATATTTAAGGTATTAATAATATGACTACAATATAATAAAATACAATGCTAAAAAAGTAAGTTTGAATATCTTGAATACGTTTTTGATTTATGACATTGTAATACAACATGCTGTGTCCTGTATCACTTTCTATTAGGCTGTCCGTTGGGTTTCTACGGCAAAGACTGTTCTCAGATCTGCCTGTGTAAGAACGGAGCAGATTGTGACCACATCTCGGGGCAGTGCACCTGTCGCACAGGCTTCATGGGACATTACTGTGAACAAAGTCAGTACTGCGCTCATTCTTGAGAATAATACAGCTCTAAAGCCTAAGGCACGAATTTCGGGTCATATTTGTAATATATATAATTAGAATCCTATTGTTTTAGCGGAGCAAAGCACATGTAATGCGAATGTACGGGGCTGTGTTTTTCCGCTTGCTTCATATAGGACTCAAGTCTATTTTGGATTATTTTGCATCTGTCCCGACATGGCTGCATGCTTTCGGCTTAACAAATGTATTGACATGTGATCTACAAATATCTTGAAGAAGGTCACCTGTTGCATGATTCAAGGTTAAAATGTGTATATCGGGGTTTTTTTTCAGAATGCCCTCCTGGCTCCTACGGTTATGGCTGTCGCCAGGTGTGTGACTGTCTTCATAACTCCACCTGTGATCACATGACGGGAACGTGCTACTGTAACCCCGGTTGGAGGGGTGCCAGGTGTGACCAAGGTGGGCTTAAATCTATCTTTATTGACACTTATTAAGCCTAGTTTATAGTCACCACGAAGCACCGTTCGTGAAGTGCAGTGAAAGTCCACACATGGCCATTGCATTTATAGTCACCCGTTTGCCGTAACGATGCCGCGGTGATATTCTCCGACCTAAACAACACATCCACACCAGCCACATGCTACACGATTGCCATTTTTCTTTTTAGATGTTCTGTTATGTATAAATGTGTACATAACTCCATGAGTTTGGAAGCTTTCCATTGTTAAAGGATGAATATACGAAATAATTAGTTCCTAAATGAAAAAAATTTAATAAAAATTGGCACAACCAATTCTTCACCAATTCACCAAGCACCTATCCTGCTCTCTCTCCACTAGCTGGCCTCGTCATCGTGGGCAACCTGAACAGCCTGACCAGTACAGCCATGCCCGTGGATACATACCAGATCGGAGCCATCGCTGGTATCATTGTCTTGGTGTTGTTGGTGATCTTCCTCCTCCTCCTCTTCATCATCTACAGAAAGAAGCTGAAAGGCAAAGAGTCCAGCATGCCAGCTGTGACCTACACCCCTGCGATGCCCATTTCTGCTGATTATACAATCGCTGGTAGGTTTACTATTAATATCCCTTTCCCTTATTTCCCAAAATAATAAACTCTATTTGCTTGATTTGAGATACCATCATACCATGTGCAATTTTGTTGCCCGTTTCTCATAATCCAAATCATCCAAATATTGTATTTTTTGTTCAAAATTGTTTTACTACATTTTTATTTCAGACGCTCAGCGCCCAGGCACCCGTGAGGGTCATCATCCCAGCAACTACTTCTCCAACCCCAGCTACCATACGCTGACTCAGTGCACCTTCCCCTCAAACAGCAGCCATCCTCCTCCTCCCTATGTTAAGGTAGACCAACGTCGATGGGGGATAGATTGTGCTAGCTGTCTTTCAAATACAATTGCAAAGGCATTCATGGTGATGCTTTATAATGGGTGTTGACTGCACTAAAAACAAAACAAAATCTAAATCTAAGTCTACAGGAAACATTCAAATGGCCTGTTAATGCAAATTAAGCAATTATTGTGTTTTTATCTCTATGTTTCAGGCTGAGAATAGCCAGCTGTTTGTGAACTTGAAGAGTGTGGAACACAGAAAAAGATCTCCGTTAGCCGACCACACGGGCACCCTGCCTGCCGACTGGAAGCAGAGAGACTGTTTTAATGAGCTGGGTAAGAGGAAGTAGGCCTACACATGATGTGATGTCTTCAGGTTCACGCGCCCCATGCTCACACAATACTGTATCGTGCATTTCACTAGTTATGCATAATGAAAGTTTCAACCACTTGTTGACCTTTTCTTACAGGAGCCTACGGAATTGACAGAAGATATGTCGGGAAATCCTTACGAGGTATATAATATTAATAATGGTAATAATAATAATAATAATAATAACAATAGTTAGTATTAGCAGTGTTATAACATATTAGCATTATTTCTATGGTTGACTCAGATCTGGTGAAAGGAGCGCCGTATCACGCCAGCTCCAGCTCACTAAACAGCTCAGAGAACCCCTACGCCACCATCAAGGACCCCCCGCTGCTGACGCCCAAGAACACAGAGTGTGGCTACGTGGAGATGAAGTCTCCGGCCAGGCGGGACTCGCCCTACGCAGAAATCAACTCCAGCCCCCCCAACAGAAACGTTTACGAAGTCGGCAAGTAATCTAATCGCCTTAGCGTTAAAAACGCTTAACAGCTTGGTGGTGCATATTATAGCAATAGACTCTTTTTGTTGTTGGGTGAATAATATGAGCTTTATTACACCATGATTATGCTTAATGGCGTAATGTTAGCGTCACTGACTTTAGACACTTATGTATAATGAGCAATCGTATAGTTTCAATAATGTAGCAGATATTTGAATAACTTCTACCTCAACTGTTTATTTTTGCATCTACATTTCTACATTTCTACTACTTTTATTATTTATAACAGACATATGTTCTGTATATTTTTTTTCCTTTTCTTTCATTTCTACTATTGTCCTGTACTTGCTGCTGTGATGCTCGGATTTCCCGCCCAGGATGAATAAAGTATTGTCTTATATCTTTGTTCGCAGAGCCCAGTGTAAGCACGCTGTATACCCAGGAGAACAGCAACGGCCATGTTGTATTTGGTCAGGACCCATACGATCTACCCAAAAACAGCCACATTCCCTGTCACTACGACCTCCTGCCTACCAGAGAGGTAGACAGCCCTAACCCTCCCCAGAAGGAGCAGGATAGCATATGATATCAGAGAGTATGTATGTGTTGTACTGTGGTCCACATCGCAGCAACACCCTTAATACTTAACTTGTTCTTTCATTACAGCAGTGGTGTGTGTGTGACTATGACTATGGTTTGAACTGGATGTATAATATGAATGTTGAATGAGTTAAGTTTGAGTGCGCTGCTAATATAATATAAGTAACAGACAATAATGAAGAACAGATGATATGCACAACCGGTTTTTACCAGTATTAAGATAGATACAGCTAATGGATACATATTTGGAGCATTTTTGTTTTGTTTTAATGGATACACATTAAATTATGCATAGTCAGTATTTAATTAATATTATAGTTAAACAAATGTAGCCCTGTAAGTTCTATTTTAAGAATAACTTCATTTTAATAGTGCTAAATCTTCCATCTTTAAAAACTTAAAGAGGGATAGGGATGACAGTGGTTAATAGACTTAAATATGCATGCTTAATGCATTTCAGTTTCAGCACTTCCTTATAGTTAGGCATAAACACAATATATTTCACAATTACAAATTGTAAAATTATAATAAAATATATTACAGCATTTAAAGTAAGTGCTTTAATGATTCAATCTTTTATTACATTATAGCCCATATGGTTGCCGGTTATACTTACCATCTGGTAACTTGTGTAGACACTAGCCTAATAATATTTTGGTCCGTTTTGTGTTTTTAAGTGAGACAAGCCATAGTATGTTTTTCTTCTGCGTTCTCCTCCCTTGCTATGTACAAGTATAGGACTAAAGCTACCACATCATACTGCAGCAAATCGTAAGGAAGGCATTTTTGTTAATAATATGCCAAATATTACTGCAAATCACTTTGCATCACTGTAAAGTCGACACAGTTGCCATTAATGATTTAAATATCTTTTTAAATAATTGTTTGACGATAGTTAATTCATAGGTTTTGAATGCGTGACAAATGAAGGTGATAATACCACATGCATTGTTTTTCTTTTTATAATGCTTTAAAGACAGTAATAAATTAAATGACAAATATTTAAAAGAAATACATTTAAAGTGTGCTTGCTGATGCTGGTTAAAAAGCCACTAATTTTGATTGCACTGCCATTTCAACATATCTGATAAATGTATGCTTAAGCTGGACTTTGGCATTGTGTAAAATAGAAGTATGACAATTGAAAATTCCTCCAAATGTTTTACATGCATACACTTTTTAAAAGTTGTAGTTTTAGAATGATTATGTTATATGAATTCTATATGTTTTGTGTCTTTAAAAATAATATTTTCAGTGGCCTAGAATAGAAAGTACCATAATTAGATAGCCCCATTTTGTGTTAATTAAGGTGTTAAATGTAAATAATGTATATAGGCACTTCCAAATATTGGAATGGATTTTCACATTAATGTAAAAAATGTAAACATCACGCAGTGTCTTATGTTAACTGATTACATGTACAAATGTGTGGTTCTTGTACCGTTGAAAAGCAAGCCTATGGCCTTGTTTACAGTGACAGGTGTATACAGTACAACAGATTCAATGTGCACTACTCAGTCTTTTCATAGTTGCCTACAATTAGAACAAGCAGAAACATATTACAATAGTTAGAACAGTCTTTCGGATTGTGAGTAAATATTAGGCAAACCCACAGCACTACTGAAGGTTCTCATACTTTGCCTTGAAAATGAATGGGATGGGTTGAGTTGGTGTGCACTTAGATTTTGTTTGTCTGCTCTCTCTCTCTGGTTTGAAGAGAAAATAGCCTATAGAATATCACTGCATGCCAGCCATGTGTGTAGCTCCCAGTCTGCTAACATTCTTGGGGCCAGAGAGGTCTAATAGAAGTAAACACAGGTCCGTATGGTCCTTATGGTCATTATGGGTCTGATTGATGTAATGAGCTTACCTCTACTATTGACCTCTGATAAAGGCCTAGGCTATGTTCCAATTGGCTCACTTGTTCCATCATTCCCTATTCCCTATATAGGGAACACTACATAGTACACTATTTAGGGAATAAGTATATAGTTGTACATCAGTTGTATAGTGTGGCCCATGCAATACAACTGATGCAGTGCACTGCCAATAAGCAGCGATCATGCAGGCTGTGACATCATCAGAGCACATCCCAATTAAATTAAATTAAATTAATTTTCCTAATAGTAAATCTCTACAACCAACTGAAATGGGAATTTCTGTTTTGTTCAAATAGTTAATATCATCTGTTTGTATATTTTTAAACCGAAGACGATGCTAACAAGGCATAATAACACCACTTTGCCTCTCTATTCAAATGTATTTTGTATCTGATTTACTCTGATACTTAAGAGTAATTATTGTTTGATTCATGGATTCATGGACTGAAATACTACTCATTATGTATTTGTAAGAAAAATTAACAAGCTCTACGATCAAATGTCATGATGAATATTTTCATATTTGGTTTCGTGTTCTCCTAATGTAAGGGGGACTGCACATGGATAAGGAACATTACTAGCAACGAGGATAAAGAAATGTATAATGATATAGCCACTACCACGTCTTTTTATCTATGATGCATTTTGCTTTATTTTGTATTATGTTTGTGTTTGTGTCAATGCTTTTGAATAAAATTACATAATGTGACAAAGGTAACTGTGTATTTGTTTGTTAGTTATTAGTTGATATATTATTACATTCTAAACATTATGTATACAATTTAACATTTTCTGTACACATTTTTGCCTGAAAGACTTGGGAGACTTTTTGTGTACCTGAGATTCTTCATCAAGTTCCCACCATGATGTCACACATATTTATAGTAGGCTTATTTACTGAATGTAGGAGTCAATTACTCATCTGGATGCTTTTACTTTTGGTAACTTACTTCTGCATTATATGATGTTCCTATTATCAATAATAATGATTGTCAATGTTGGTCCTGTATTGGTATGGTCCTGTATTGTACTTGTTATTCTCTTTGTTATTGTAATTGCGACTTTGGGTCATTGAAAAGGGCTATACAAATAAAAGTATTGTTATTATAATTAATATATCACTCAATTGTGACATAACAAGGGCTGCCAGACCAATGGGGAAATGCATTGCAGCATACAACTGCCTAAACATGTTTTTAAAAATGTTCTAGCCTAGCACTCTCTTGTTTGCTGCTCCAGAGACTGGTCTGCATATCCACACTACAGGTGAGCAGTTGTAATGAGGTGACTAGAGGTGGCATCATTTTAGTCTTCAAAAAATAGCAGATTTGAAGTCTATTGTGGAGTGTAATGGAAAATACATTTCTTGTTATTGCATTTCTGCCCAGACATGTGTTGTTATTGCATTTCTGCCCAGACTTCCAGATCTATGATAAGATGTTCGGTCAACATGACCATTATACTATTGTGCTCACTTATGCCGCTTTTCTATTGCTATTATTCGTCAAAGAGTGTTCAGTTACATCTGCAGGTCAAGATAAAAAAGGAAAGTTCAATAAGGAACCAAGGGGCCACTTCCCTATTCTAACAGATGAATTCTAGTCTGACAAGGCTATTTAAGATGAAACCTTTTTGTAAGCTGTTGGACGTCCCTCAGCATACTTACAGCATACTTACTAGAAGTGTGCTCTTGGACCTCTCAACAGAGCTCTGATCTATGCATGTATTCAATAAATAAGACACTTACTCATTGATATTGCATTGGATGACTTTATTTACAAACAGTTCAGTTATACAAAGATCAACGTGTGTGTATGTGTAGAATTCCCACCACAGGAGCAAAACAGACACAATCAGTCTTTTGTGGATTTAAACGTTCATCCATTCAGAAGGGGAAAAGCAGCTGGCAGCAGTTGAAATGTTGAAAACACAGATGAATATCAACACACTGGAGGGCTGTATAGGCCTTTGTCTTGATGCCCCATGAGCATAGGCCATTTTTTGGGGTATGAAATTTAAGATTAATTTGTGATTTTGTTAGAAATAAAATACTTAAGAGTAAAAGAGGTCAAAAACCACGACCACGGAAACCGAGTTAAAAGTTTTAAAAGAAAGTGGCTACTTTATTAAATCAAAATAGGTGATACACGGTATAGCAATCATACCGACTGGAATAACACCACTGTATTCTATTTCCCTAACAGGCCTGATTCTGCCCGTAGCTTCAAGGTCCACTCCGGGGAGAAGTGAAGTGTACAGTCAGAAAGCCAGGTCATATACTCTTCTTGGTGTTGTGACTTCGGCGTATTGCGTATTGCGTATTGATAAGCCCCACACAGCTTCTTTGTTTTCGGCCCGCTGGCCGTTTGGGGGGGGGGGGTGAATAGGACACAATATTGTAATAGTTGAGGCACAGAAAGCAGACAGTGTTCTTCCATGTACAGGGTTATCTTAGATGAACATAACGTGTAATACTTGACATTTGCAGATGGGGTTATTTATTTTCTAACAATTTCTATATTGTAAACTAATAGCCTATTATTAATGTATTATTATTAATTTTTCATTATTAATTTACAAGATGACTAGGCTAGATTTTCTTTTATTTCATGTATTATTATTATTATTCCAATGCTATGCCACATGTATTGATACAAATGCAATTATTAAAGAATGAGTAGGCCTACATGCATTTATACAAATAAAGCTTTTTCACGGTTGCTAGGCGATAGTTGAAGCACTAAAATGACGACAGCCGGGCAGACGTGGCAACATGCAACGTCATCAAAGCGCGCCTATTGGTTGTTGCTCTCTGAGCGAACAGGTGAGAGCTTCTTGGTTTTTCATTCTATAGTATTTACATCATAACACTGAGCACTCCGCAATCTTCATTCGCTATTCTTATGTAGATCGTAGGTTGAACTGTAGTATGTAAACATAATGTCTTACTTTCAACGCAATGTTATACGACGTTAAGAGTAGTGTGTACTTAAGCTAATATTAGTTATGAACCCGGTATCTTGCATCTAAGTTATTATTTATAGTTGAGTTAATTGGATTTTATACGGCCTTCAGCATATATGCAAAATAGCAGATAAAACTAGTTAATTAACGACCTAACGCAACAAGGGTACAGTGTTTTTGATGAAAGAGAAGAATTGGTAGTTAATCGTCGGTCAAGCTACTTGTGTAGAGATTCAAATCTCTACACACGCAGGACCGGAAAAATGATCATATACATCTCAAATCAAATATATTTAGGCAAGGTAACAAGGCAAACAGATTTAAAAGGCTCATATAATGTTCATGTGATGTTTTGTTTCTAAAGACAAAGGAGGGGGACTAAAATGATGGAAGAGAGTGGGATAGAGACTACACCGCCTGCCAGCCCAATACCTTCCCTGAGCATGGCATCTCCAGTCAATGTCCCTCCCCTAACTATCGGTAGGTGATTCATTCAATCTCTATTCTAGTGTGTTAGTTGTTTTCTGACCCTGCAAGAGGCATACAATTGCCTTGGATGCTTGGGAAATCGGAAGTGCATTGTCGAGTGCGAGCTCTTGAGATCTAAGGAACATATTTATGAATATAAATATACATAGGAGTCCATGTATTTGGTCCCCAATGTCTGCAGGCTATCTTTAGGCATCATTTAGCAAGATGATGGTACTATGGACATATAGACATTTAACTTAGTATATTCATTTAGAATATTTGTTATTCAAGATTCAAAAAACGTATCACGTAATGATAGAAAATTGTCTTGGGTTAAGGGGCTCACAACCAACATAAAAACATACACCCATGAAAGACTCACATAAAATTACATTAAAACAAACAATTCCATAAAAACATAACAATTCCATAAAAACATAAGAGCAGGTGTGCAAAGCTGCATTAAAAAGTAGTGACAGTGACAGTTAAAATGGTTATTGCAGTGGGAACTGCAATACTGATATCCCATGACTGATGCAGATAGAAATTAAATCAGAAATGTACTATTTTTAAGAGACGGTTTATCCAAAGTGACTTGCAGTGAATTCAGATAGATCAATGAGCTGGTAGGGGTTGGGCATCTTGCTAAATGATGCCTACAGATGCCTGCAGACATTGGGGATCAAACCCAGTACCTTTTTGCATGTGCACCCACTTGTGCAAGGGCGACTACCGGTGCTTCGATTGGCCACACACGCTGTACGGACACCACCAACTCAGCCCCGCCTATTTCCGTGTTCATTCTACGTCAGACCCGTCTATTCTTTTCCACCAGTCTGACAGCAATGACAGAGCTAATTATTAAGCTGTTGAGAACGCCATACTCTGCGTGCATGGAGATGCCTATTCCTTTGAGAGACTGTAGAGCAGCCATACTCAACCCGCGTGTGGCTCTTTGCCTGCTGCCTGCGGCTCTTATGTTCATATGTCACATGTCAACAACCGCGAGTAGGGATATACGCGGCAACGCCCCCCCGTCAACAATCTTTGCGGCTCATTGCGGCGACACAGTACAAAATGTGGCTCTTACTCTCTGACTGGTTGAGTACCGCTGCTGTAGAGTATTCCTTGCCACAGGCCACCAAAATGAACCCAAAATGGCAGCTACAGGGCCTCTCCACGATGACAGGACTCAGGGCGATGTTGAAAGCCAGTTTATTGATAAAGGTGAATGAATGAACAGATGGTACATGCTGTCAAGACAGGGCTCAGCCCCGAGTGTGTGTAGAGGTGGCTGTTTTAAGCCTGTGGGCCTGATTACAGATTGGCCCACAGGTGTGCAGCCTCACCCAGCCCCCAAGTCTAATGAGTCTGATTCGGGCCAGGTGAGGCTGCTTAAACCAGCCACACACACTCTCACAGACACTTGTATGCAGATTCCACCACCTTAGGCGCAAATGCTGGGTTAAGAATGCAGAAACACGCCTTACTGAACTGCAGAAAACTATGCATGAGGCATGGATAGACTTCTGTCTGTAAATCACTCACTTGCTTGGCCAATGGGTGCTGCATGACAGGTTTGTTGCTACATACATCTGAGTCAAGCTTTGCAACCGTAATGGTAAGCAGCAAGTGACTTAATTGCCAATGCCAACCCATTAGTCTAAGAAAAGGTAGTCTATGAACAGGATAGAATACGCTAAGGCAGCTTGTACTCAGCTGTTCCTATAAAGGGGGTATAGTTCAACTTACTGATACATACGTGGTGTATTTTGAGCTTCCATAGTGAAATAATATTCAAGCTTGAAAAAGATTCCAGATATGTAAATATCGTAATATTTAGCTGTATAAATTGAAGTCTCCTGGCTGTCACAGATGATGGTTAGGGGTACAGCAATCATTTAGAAAATTGCTAATTGTACTTTTATTATCTGGAGTGATGTTTCTGGCATCATTCTGGCTTTCAATCTTTGCTGTCATTGCTGTCAGGCTGGTGGAAAATGGGGGTGTGTCCAACGTAGAATGAACATGGAAATAGGCGGGGCTGGGTTCGGGTGTCCCCGCGGGTACGGCCAATTGAAGCATTGGTAGTCGCGCGAGAGTCGCACCTTGCACAAGTGGGTGCACACGATAATGTATATAGTCCTATTGAGTTTGTCTTCCTAGTATAATACTGTACATCATGTCTCGTTTAGTCTTGTTTAGCCCTATATCACTGAGTAAGACTTGTTTTCTCTCTTGCAGGTCATGTGACCCCTGTGTCCCTGCCCGGCGCCTTCCCCACCCCAAGCACGGCTCCGTATATGTCTCCAGCCATGTCTGCTGCCTCTCACTCCTTTAGTGGCCCGTTTACTCCTCTCTCTTCTCCCTCTATTCCCCCCCTTGGCTCTCCAAGTATACAGCCGCCTTCTGGCACCGTCCTGTCGGCCCCTCCGGTCGGTCCGCCAACGTCTACTTTTTCCATGAGTGCAGGGTATGACATCACACGGGGCCACGGAGGGCGCACACCTCAGACACCGTTGATGCCCACGTTCTCGAGTCCGTCACCCATGCCAGGTGAGATTTAGATTTGTTTTTAGCCAGGAGGTGTCATGGTTTTCCCTCTGATGACCTCTAGAGGCCACTGTTCGTTCAGTTTCGGTCACTGTTATTGTTACTGAGCTCACACCTGTTATTCATTTATTCATTAGGCAGTATCTATTCAAGCAGCCTGCTGGCTTTGTTCATTGCTTCTGCCTCACGTCGTGGTTACACTAAGCTGGTAACGTTTCACGTCAGGTTCCAGTGTTGATAACGATTTATATCTGTCAGTGGCGTCATATAGGTTGTTATACTGGATTAGCTCTGTTCTACTTTACGTTACCAGTGTTGATAACAGGTTAAATGTGCTGCTGCGTCATTTAGTCTATTATACTGGCTCTTTAGGTTTCTCCCCGTTCAGTTCCTCGTTAGTGGTTCTCTTATTGAGATTTCTCTTTCTAATCGAGAAGGCGTGTTTACATAGGGTGACGTTTCTTTTTTATAGGCTTTATTCAGAGCATTGCTCGGTGTTTATTGTTTTATTGTTTATTGTGCGTCCAACTAGTCTTTTCTAGTTCTTAGTATTTTCTCCAGAGCTCTGCTCTGTGTGTTTTTTGTTTCGTGTTTTCTACTCCAGTTTTCTGTTTTTTTTCTATCAGAGAGGTTGTTCCTCGTGAAATATTATTAGTTTTTTCCCCTTCTATTAGTCTGTTTCAGACCTAGTGGTTATCGTTCTGATAACGAAGAATCCCTGTATTTCTGACGGCTGCGTTTGGTTTCGCACCCACTCCGCACACCTCACAGGAGGCCGTCTGTACCCCACTTGCTTGCTTGGTCATGAGACTTGTGTTGGAGTTGGAGTTTAAATGAGTCTTGACTATATATATATTTTTTTTCTATTGAAAAAATATGATTGTACAACACTAAAATACAAAACCAAAGCTATGAATGCAAAGATTTTGGGCATTTACTCTAATAATCCTATTTAAAACAGCAGGGATGAATCATTTCTTCTTTCTTGCTCATTGTTTGCAATGTAGGCCTTCCAGATTTAGCTACAGTCTTAAATACAACATATTTAGCGAGTGTAGGACATTCAACAGCCAGTGGTTTCACATCTTGCATGGAATTATAGAGGCCACTAGATGGCATTGTTCATTTTGTATTGTATGGAAACGATTTAGATATACAACTTTAGATATCACTGAACTGAGAATAAGAACTACTTGGTAGCTTGTTGCACTCCTTTTATGTAATGCTAATATAAGTACCATTTGTCATTGGTCGAAACTGAAACTTTAATTTGTTGGTAGTGTGGGTGGATTCATTGTTTTGATGCATGGTATTAGGAAGATTAGAGGGGGAAAAGTTTTGGGGATATGTCTAGGTATTGTGTTATAAAAGCAAGATGGCTATGTTTGGTTATTCAGTGTGAAATGTTTATTGTTGTTTAGGTGCCATGTTAAAGAAGGTGTGTGTGAAGTGACTGGATAAGGACATTTTCTTTCTTTTTTTTAGATAATCATTTATCTTTTTAATTTTTTGTACAATCTTCCACCGTTCTAGGAGTGGTTTCCAACCCAATGATGCAGCAGCCGGTGATGTCAGGAGGCATCGACGCAGGCTCACCAATCACCTTCCCTGAGGAGCCGGAAGATCCGAGGGTCACCATGGATACGGGCGCAGGCAGTGGCATCTGGGGTTTCTTCAAGGTAGTCACCAACGCTCACACAACAATGAATAAGGTCTGGGTATTGTTTGATTATTTTTCACAACAGAAACCATGGCAGCAAAAAAGAAAGTGTGATGCATTCGCAAAACGGAGGAGTCCAACTCACACTGCAACATGTACAGTCCATAGTTCTTTAGTAGTCCTTTAGGATGTTCTGAATAAAACGAGCACAAAAGCTAGCATAGCATGGTCGCTCAATCGTTGACAGGTGAAGCCAGTGAAGATTCACACCTCTATTGATTACTAATGTACTGTAAGTATATTTACAGTACATTAAAATAAACATTTAATATACTTTCAGTCTACTCAAAATATATATTATTGGTACACATGGAATGCATGTGAAGTGTCTCACTATAGATCATTTTAAGTATATTTAATATATATATATATATATATATATATATATATAGTTAAATACTATTAATATACACATAAAATGTCATATTCAATATACCAATTCAATGCTTTCTTTGGTACCTTACTTTGAGTGTAAACCCACAAATCACAAAAAAAAAATCTAATTTCATTCCTTCTCCTGGAACTCGTAGACGGTGATTTAGTGATTCGGGTTTCTCTTTCTGTCCAGCTACATAATGCTTTATTTGTCATTAAAAAAAGAGAAAAACTGAACTGGCAGCTGGGTTTCCTACAGATTGTAGGTTTCTGTAGTAGTGTGACTGTTTATACACTTTGCTCTCACACCTGTCAAGAAGCAAACATCGGTACGAACTCTTGGTATTTAGGTTCGATACCCAGCCCTAGTAATGAATCACATGGTAATTGCAGTGCTTCAAACATCTCATCAACAAAACTGCTTAGTGAGATAGTGAAGGAATGCAGGACATGTGTGCGTGACTATATTATTGCCAAATGACTCTGGAGTATCCCTGCAGGTGTCAGGATTGGTGTGGAAGTGGGTTATTATTGCTTATTATAAGTAACAGCTCTAAGGCAGGGAACTCATCACTCAGTGATGTAAACACACACATGATGACTTTAGAGAACAGAAACAAAGCCAGCATTCACTCATGATTATTTTGATTGTTGATTTAAAAAATCATTGTAATTAGTTTAATTGTTCTTCATATTTCATATTTTCAAAAAAAAGATAAACCATTCTGTTCCAGTTAAAAATCTGATTTGAAGGCAGTGTCCCATGTAAATATTAGGCCACGGCTACAGTATTTACAAAAGGTGGTGTTCTTGCGCTGCAGTCTCTGGTTCCTATATATTAGTCATCCATTGACGCTGTTGGTACGATTCGAGAGTTGTAAAGAGAGAGAGCAGAAAAGAGTGGAAGAGAGCAAGATTTCTCGCTATGTTTCTCTGCCTTTGAGAAGTGTTGCATTTCACGCACCTGTGATTGACAAGCAAGATTAATTCTCCAAACCAATCAGGGAAGAGTTACCCTGATTGGTCAGAAATTACCCATCTAAAATCTAAATTGGCTCATACAGAGGCAGGCACAGTCAACTCAATCGCATTTCTCCCACTAATAGCTGACGGATGACTAGGCCATTTCTAACGAATTACACTCAAATAAGCTGTTGCATCTTACCTACAGCACCTTTTAAGGTCCATGCAGTCTTTATGCTTTTATTCTGTTTTACGTTAGCCTAGTTAGGAGGACTAATGAAAGGTTTACGCTACTTGCTTACCACTTTGTATTTTGTACTTTTTCAAAAGGATCACTAATATATTGATGAGAGGATGTGCATCAGAACGTACTCATAATGTATGGCCAAAATGACCTCTTTGGTGAGATTCTGAGCCATCAACAACAACAACAACTTCTCAATGGTCTCATAAAAACAGAACATTTTAATCTTGGTTATTAGTTATGTTCCAGTTATGATCCAGTTATTAGTCATGTTCTTAACCCTATGTATGTGTTTCCAGGGTGTAGCCGGTAACCCTATGGTGAAGACAGTACTTGACAAGACTAAACACTCAGTTGAGTCCATGATCACTACACTAGATCCTGGCATGGCCCCATACATCAGTAAGTTCACTTTAGGTAATTTACTTTCCTCTTGGTGTGGACAGTATGCTATATAGCCAGGCCCAGGACCACGTATTCATCATTATAATTTAGTTGTGCAACATTAATGCTAATACTAACTAATATTGTAAGTACACTTATAACAATTTGAGCCTGTCAATGGTAAAAACAAGCACTTTTAGAGGATGTACATTGATGGGCGCAATTGCCCTAAAGGGTTACAATGCAGACATTTCGTTGCGCCGTTCTCACTCAATACTTGACCAATGTCAAAAATTGTTATCCACATTAGTCAGTTAGACCCTAAATGATGGGAAAATGGTTGGAAAGAAAAAATCCCGACGTTATCCTTTAATAACACCACACACACACAAGGATAAACTTCTTACTCATGCAATGCATATTGTGATTAAAACATCTCCAGTCAATTTGGTCAGATGACTTAATGGAAATGCACACATCGTATACATGCAGCACCTCTGGTCTGTCGGATGTTCAAATGTAATGAATCAATTGTGCTTAGGGTGCCTAAGCACAATTGACAGCCAGCTATAAATGCATGCGTGTGTGTTTCTTGTTTCAGGGTCTGGTGGGGACGTGGACATCGTGGTGACTTCGGATAAGGAGGTGAAAGTGGAAGCGGTCCGGGATGCCTTCCAGGAGGTGTTCGGGATGGCTATGGTCACTGGGGAACCGGGACAGTCCAACATCGCTCCCCAGCCAGTGGGCTACGCAGCGGGTGTGAAGGTCCGTTTGTGTACTTTATACTTTTCATCTTTTTCTCTCCTATTTGTTTTTGAGTACTGATCATGTCAACAAAAAGTACTGGCTGGTCCAACTGCTGCTTTCTGTCACAGAACTCAAATCTGATATGTAATGTATGAATAAATGCACTTGGAATTAAAATGTTGGAATGAAAATATCCTTAAAAATGCAAGCAATGCATAACTTAAATATTTGATATTATATTTATATTATGTTTTATGATATTTTAAAATTGGTTGTTTTTTGAACTGCTCATTTCTGGTTCCACCATGGACGACATCTCTCACTTGTCTGTCTGCATGACTTCTCTGCCTTTTAGATGCCTGAATATAAACCCCTCCATGAAATGTTTGACTCTGCTGAGCAGAATTCATGGTTCCGTATGGAAAGTAAAGCAAAGTGTTTCTGAACTTCTGCACCCTCACTGAACAGCAGAGCGGAGGTTCTTTGTTTTTCTGAAATGAGATTAAACTTTTAAGGGATACCATCGTGGTGGTGAAGTGTTTTGGCTACAAAGAGACACTGATAAAAAGCTGAGCTTGTGCTACAAAGTCACCCAGTCAGGAAGGAAGGCAAAAATCTCTTTCATAACACAACACAATATTGACCACTTGTCCATTGTCCTTTTATATCTAATTGTTTAGAATGGGAAATTCTCTGAAATACTTTGGATACAAAGGATATTAAACTTGAGAGAGTAGCTACATACCACAATGTTCCCCAGTGTTTGTCACAATATAGCTCTTGGGGGGGCTATATTGTCTAGAGCACACTTACACTTCCATTTCTAAAAGTATTTTATGTTTAAATAACATAAAAGACAGAATCACATATGATAATATAATAATTGTAACAGAGTTCACTGACAGGGTCCTCTGAAGGACTGAGGAGCCGGGAGGGTTTGGAAGAGTTCTTTTTATTGTCTCTCTCTCAGACAAAGTAAATCTGGTCACTGTGTACCTCGCTAATAAACTCAACCAAAACATAAAACGCCTAAGAAACAAAAGTAATGACCTAAATACTGGATATGCTTTGTGGAATCAGGATGCAGCTCAGGTCCTTCCGGGAAATGTCTGGAACCGGTCTCACTGAGGAGGCAGAGCAAACAGAAGTCAATATACTGTATATACAACGTTCTGATTACTAACCATCCTCAGGTGCTTGATCCCGGGATCCCTGCCTCCCTTGTCCACCAACGCCAAGCCACGCCCCCCTCACCTCCACAATAATATAATATTGGGGGGGGGGCGTCCGTCCGTCCATCCGTCCCAGGACCATGTCACACTACACGGGGTACCATAGCCCCCAAAAGTCTTTTCTGCGACAGCAAAATCATATTGAAAACAGGTGGACCATGTAGTGATTGGCTATTTTGCCATGTTGCATTCATTGGTTTGTTTTCTTCTGAATCCGAGGTGTTGTCTCTCTCTCTCTCTACCTCTACCCTCTCTCCTTCTC
>OMKN01024598.1:14326-26441 GCA_900302345.1 Melanonus zugmayeri | reverse complement strand
AGGGGGCCCAGGAGCGCATTGACAGCCTGCGGCGGACCGGGGTCATCCATGAGAAGCAGCCGGTGGTGTCTGTGGAGAACTTCATCGCTGAGCTCTTCCCAGACAAGTACGATCAGACAAGACTTTATTAACCCCTGTGAGGGACATTCAGCTGTTACAGCAGCAAATGAAATAAATACAAATGGAAAGTGCAAGGTCAAGGCAGAATAAAAATACAATAAGATAAACAATGTATACGATACAATATATGTCCGGTTGGCTATTGGGCCTGGGAGAGTAATAGAAGAAAGAACTATATTTACATATCTCGCTTTGACTGCATGTATGTATATATATATATACACTGAACAAAAATATAAACAACATTTTTTCATGAGTTGAAATCAAAGATCTAAGACTTTTTCTATGTACGCAGGCCTATTTCTCTCAAATTTTGTTCACAAATGTGTTTAAATCTGTGTTAGTGAGCACTTCTCCTTTGCCGAGATAATCCATCCACCGGTGTGGCATCAAGATGCTGATTAGACAGCATGATTATTGCACAGGTGTGCCTTAGACTGGTCACAATAAAAGGCCACTCTAAAGTGTGCAGTTTTATCTTGAAAAGAGACATTTATTAGGCACTGAACTATGGATTTCACAGATATGCAGAGTAGGGATGCAAGAAATACCAAAAAATGATAATCAAATACACAGTCCAAAAAGCGTTGTTTTTTTTTTATGTCCACGAATGTACACATTTACACTCAGTTTTAATCTGTATATACAGTACAGTCCATGTGCGTTACACCCACACCGGAGCTCGGCTGGACACAGTTTTTGACCTGCTTTTTCCTGTTGTCAAGCTAGCAGGATACACTTCTAAGCAGCGATTTTAATGTTGTATCCATTGGGGAAATGTTTAATCTTGTAGAAATATTGACCAAACGATAGCTCTATAGAGAGGATTGCTGCTACCAGACGGTTTGGAAGCCCCGTCTCCTGGACAGGTTTACACCACTAGACACACAGGACTCATACCGGTGGTCACGTCTTTAGTTCCCCGTGTCAGATTGCTGTCATTTGGAGCGTGAATATCTGTTGAATATTTTTCTAACTTAAAAAAAAACAATGTTCAAACTGCATAAGCTGCTATTGAGATGTGATTTTTTTTTAATACACCACCACAGCAACGCTATGCTGCTATACATTTCACTTTCAGTTTTGATGTCGGGACGTTCCTGGCGGGCGGTCATTATTGTAAACCTTGTTGAACACGTGGGTAACCGCCTATCAGGCCAGCTACTAAACTTTGGCAAACAAACCTTTTTTTTTATACAGCCTCTCGAGTACAATGCCTGAGTGCGCAACGGCGAATGCATCATTCATCAATATTCTATTGTGATCACACGGACTACAGTAGTATGTGTAGTTCATCTTTTATCATAATGCCAGAAACTATTCAAGTCTCTGATTCTGTTACTTAAGATAGATGAAGAGCCTCTCCTCTGCAGCAGCCCAATCTCCTTGTTAAAGTTGGAAGATGGAAGCTGTAGGTTATCATTCCTGTATAATTGCAGATGATCTGATGCATGATCATATGTAATTAATCAGTTATAGAAAAGTGTTTGCGCCTGAAGCACTAATGTTCCTCTCTCTCTCATCAGATGGTTTGACATCGGCTGTTTGATTCTAGAGGACCCTGGTCTTGGTGTGCACATGGAGATGTTCACCCAGGCCACCCCTCTTGCTCTGGAGTATATCCAACAGGTGAGAACAGTGGGCACAATTTTTTTAATGATCCCATTTCTACAACAGAGATCAAATGCAAAGCAAATCGGGATTTTCAACGCCATTTATTTGCTCTAGATATTTAAAGCAGAGTAATGAAGTCAAATAATGTAATGTTTTGGTTTCAACATTGTGTTATAATGTTAAATGTCTCAAGTTTACAACAACAACAAATGTATTGTAGAAAATCAAAACAGAAGTATTTGAGACACAAGAAGAATACTGAATAACATCTACAACCAATTAAAAAAAGGTTTCTCATCTCTGACCGTTCCAGGCCCAATCGCTGACCCCGCCCGACTACGGCCTGCGCTGGTCAGGCCTGCTGGTGACGGTAGGCGAGGTGCTGGAGCGCAACATGCCCAACGTCAGCCACGCGGACTGGCATCAGGTCGTCACAGGTATGTCCCGGAGGCAGATGATCCAGAGCACCGCTAAGGCGCTAGCCGGCATGTATAAACAGAAGCTGCCCGGCGGATCACACTGAGCCCCAGGGTAGCGAATGGTTTTGGACAGTTAACGTTTATTGCCCAATCGTTTCTCTCCTCTGTGTCCTTATGATGCAAAGCCATATGCACATTTATTGTATTCTGTTCTGTTTCGTTCAGATTGATTTGACGTGTCGACAGAGTCAGTGATTTCAAATTAAAGCCAAAATATTTGTTTTGTTTTTTCCGTAAGATGCAATTGAAGATAAATGTGTTATTCTGGAATACATATTTTGTATAACTTGCATCTGTTTCATTGTACACAAGCATAAAGCATTTCTTGTTGTATGTTTGTTCATTTATGTCACACTTTTCTATGTATTGTCCCCTGTAGACTCATATCACCGTCAATAAACGGCTCACGTTTTCCCCAGCTGTTACAACATTTCACAGGAGCTTTGTAGTATTTTAGACTTCCCACCAGCCACGATTATGTGTAGTATTATGACATGACTACTCACAAAAGACCCGTCCCCTTAGGACCCCTCAGGTCGCTGATGTAGATGTTATGGTTGGTGCGACGGTAACCGTGGCAGCACACAAGCGGATGTTGTGGTTTACTGGTGCAGATCAGACACACCAACATCGATGTTCACCTTATCAAGGTGTTTGATTGTCAATCTTATCAATCAAATTAATTATTTGGCTTATAAATGCATTTATACATTTTGTTAAGTCACATGAACAAAAATAAAAGGCAGTGCATCTAATATGTATTGAGTTTAGATTTAGTTGTACTCAATGTTGTAAATGTTTCAAACTTAGTCTAAACTGATATTAAGAATTACTGGGCAAGTAATCTAAAACTAATATGATTATAACTCAATTGTGGTCATCAAATTGATTACTGATTACAATTGTTGCAATGTAGTTTGCAATCAGTGACTGCTGACAAGTGACTTCTAAGTTGCCAATTAATGCAAACCTTTTATTGATGAGATGTTACCATAACCTGTTAAGACAGCTCTGTTGATCAGCGATGGTGGCTTTTGAAGAAACGTTCTCAAACGTAATAAATGTATGTAATGGTTAATTGATTTGGAAATGGAAATGATTTAAGTTTAATTATTTCTGACCAGTGAATTGTAGTGTTTAAGATGTTTATGCTTATATTTAGGGTCCCAGAAGAATCAGGGCATAATTTCATAAATTAATTCTTTTTTTTAAATGTACTTCCATTTTTCTTTATGTATGTAAACAAATCTTAAGTAGATATTGATTAATCAAATCAATAATCAAACCCTTTTTAAACGGATCCCCTTCAGCTGAACTTACTGCCAAAACCAGGCCCCAAAGCCACAGGTCCAGGGCTAGAAGCAGATTCTACACATTTTATGAATTCCAAGTTTTAAAATGACTTGTTTATATTTGAAAATGCATTAAAAAAATCAGGTCCATGTATTGGAAGAAAAACGAGTACTTGTGTATTCTGTCTGTTGTCATTTTTAATACGATTAAAGTTTTAATGCCAGCTTGTATTGGTACTTGAATTGTTTTATGTGGCCCATATATACATATTTCTAGCTCCTTCTGAAACAATGCTTAGCAGAAAAGTGATGCATGACTATCAAGGTTGCCACTGCTGGATCAACAAATGTCAAATTCTTGAACAGATGATGAAAAAAGTGCTATTAGCAACTGATCCTCTCCATACATAATGCTCAGGCTGCTGCCAGCGGCAGACATAAGTATATTAACCTTATTCCCAGGCGTTCTCTCACGACTGAGCGCCTGGAACGGGATGCTTCAAATGTTATGTTATTAACGAGAGAGAGGGCGGGACTCCAAGCATGCTTCGGATTCAGGGAAATCCGTTTCAGTTACATGGGTTTAGTGGTTAGAGAGTGAGGGTCTTCCAATAGAGGGATATCCATTTCTGTTACATGTTTCAGATATTGCTTTGTTAAATTCTTTGCCTATCTATTAAACTATTTATCCTCTGGGGACTTAACTGATGTACACAGCTCATAGGACGTAAGAGAATGAAATTGCATTACGGTAGAGAAGAAAAACATAAAAATTCTTGACCCTTTTTCAGCCTGTACACAGATGAAGATTGATCAATGAGTCAATATGCTACAACTGCTATCCATGCCTTTAAGATAGTAGCCTTCAACTTCAGAGTCTCCTCTTAAGATACAGGTCAGGAAGCTATAAAACTCAAGCAAATAGGTCAGCTGGCAGAAACACTGTCTCAGGCTTCCATTTCTCTATTATTTAAGACCCCCTTCTCTGCAGTTGCCAGAATATCAACCAAAAAGTATTTTAACAATAATTTAATGAATTAAAGTTACATTCAGCTGTTGTAGCCGTCTGTATGTATGTACTGTATGTAGTTTCTCCTTTCTCTCTCAAACATGGACCATGGCAAAATAACAGATGTATTAAACTACAACTATTTTTTTTTCCTATATTTGTGCACGACATAGGCCTGTGCATTTTAATCCACTCCACTCATTTGGAGCGTATACTGTAAGCACCGTACACCACATCCAGTCCACTAGAGGGAGATTGACACCATTAAATAATCAGACAGAATTAATGCTGTGCAGTGTGTGTGTGGTTGGTGTCTGGTTTAAGCAGCCTCACCTGGCCTGAGTCAGGCTGATTGGACTCTGGGGCTGAGGTGAGGCTGCACACCTGTGGTGCATTGAGCAATCAAGCCCACAGGTTAAACCAGCCCCACACACACTCCTGCTTCCTTACAATAAACCGGTATTCAACATCCAGCCGTGTCCTGTCCTTTGGAGGAGCCCTGCACCAGCCCCTTTCACTGGCAGGTAGTGGGAGATTAGCTACAAATGTCATCGCAATGTCATGACACTTTGTTTACCTACAAGGATGCTCTACGCCCAAATCGAGCCTGCCTTTTGGGATGTGCGAACGTATGATGGTTAAAACATTAAGGGATCCTTGGGCCTATGCCTTGACATGTAAACACCGGAACACAAAGCTCTTTAACACCATCAATATTGATGTCCATAATGTTTACTGTAATGCGATGTTTGGCTCATTCTATCATGCTTCACCTGCAAGTTAAATGTTGGTCTGTCTTGCCTTTGTGTATGATCACAACAACCACCAGTAGCTAAACATATGCCCTACAAAGTTTCCATTCTGGTGGTTGGTTTTTACTGTTTCACTGCTATTCTTTGGACTGCATTCTATTACTATTAAATTAAGGGGGTTTTGTGTATGATACAATTTATATTTCTGCACATATCTATAAAATAGAACATATCTTCTTGGTTATTTAGAAGCATATGTGTATTGAATACATATGATATGTATGTGTGACAGTTGCAAGTTTATTTCATGGCCCTGTGGTCATGAAAAAAATGGTATGCATGATTACAAAAAGAACCAAGACATTTTTTCCCCCAATAGGAGATATACAATTGCAAGGATGGATGTACATTTGTAAAACAAATGTTTACAAATGTAAACATAAAGGATGAATAAACTTACTTTTATCATTGTTTCAGATAATCCTTACTGAATGAGCTGCCTATAATTTGGGTGATTATAAGTTATAACCCTGCCTATCTGCGACATTAGTCTAAGTTGCTTATACTGTATATTACGTATCCTTTGAAACACATTAGGATCCTTCAGTTGGTCTGGTTGAGCAGTAACAGTAAATTGACAGTAACTGTGATAAATAAACCATTCATATTGTTACCATGCACACCAGGGTCTCATGCCCGTGTCTTTCCTCATGGTGCCCTTCATGAATAAATATATATATATATATATATAAATAAATATTAACAATCACAAATCTGGTAAAATATGATTGCAGTTGGTGCTGACCTTGGAATTAACATTTATTTTCTCAGCTTCCGATAATATTTCCACATAAACAAATAGAAGAGCATGATAGAATAAAATACGTATGTAGGCCCTATACGCATTAACGTGAATTAACATTAAGGATACTGTAATAAATAATTTCCCAATGCAGTCTGTGTCTATTCTTTTCTGGAGTTGCTTCAGACCAATGAGCAAGTATAAATATTTCCACCTGCACTATATCTGTGATGGCAACCCACTTGCTTTGTGTTAGCAATACATCTGAAAAAAGTTAGTGTAAACACACTGCCGCTGAAACGCCTCCCAACATATAAGTTCACTATTCTCTCCAGTGTATATATCTAAGCATCTGTCAGACTCTTAATCATTTCAAAATAAAAGCATTCAATCTTAAATAACATTTTATACGATAGCAGTTTTTAATCAACATTTAATTGATTTGCAACATACTGTGGCCCATCGAGTGTGTAACACACTCTGAAGGTGTATTTGTTCTGTGTTTTGGTAACAGCTTGTATAATGGGTCAAGTCAGAGTAAAAGTCACAAAGCCCTGTTAGCAGAAAGGCCAGGCGTATGGTCAAAACAAACGAAACGGTGATGACAAATAAAATAACCTCAACACCCACTCAATACTCAATATGTGTGCTGTGAGCCTTTTGAGAAGTAATATCTAAGAACACCATTGCGCCTTTATACAAGATCAGTAATTAAAAATAAATAATTTACTTTATTTATTAATGTGCTAATCATTTCCAACTTTGTTTACTAGTGTTTTTTGTTTTTTTACCTCATATGTTTTTAGCTCCACCAACCAACAGTGGATAGTTTAGACCATTTGGCAGGTAAAACAATTCCTTGGCCGGTAGATTTTTTTTTGTTCTGGCAGGTAAAAGACAGAAGTCTAAAAGTATATAATAACTATATATGCATAAAAACAAATGTCTTCACCTCGTCTTCCTGGCTCTTATAGCACTCTGTCCAGTTTGGGTTGTGCAGCACTTGGGATAAAAGCTTCTGCTAAATGACTAAATAGAATAGTATTACATAGACATCAAACAAAAACAATAGAAATATATTTAGACCACTGTGACTTGCAGGGAAAGTACAGAAGGATTCGTTCAGAGGACATACCCTGAATGAAATCCTCACTTCACATTATACCTGCATTTTAGAGTCAAGACACCATGAGACAAAAAAAACTATTACTCTCCGCTTAGCATCTGCAAAGGCATCAACGCGACAACATGATAAGTAGGACCCACTTCTGAAAGTTCGAGGGTCCCCATGCATACTAACACATTCTGGAGGTATGTGACAACTCCTAGACTATTTTGAAGTGGCTCCAACTAAAATAACCCAGGAGGTCAAAACCTGGGTCACATCTCCTCTTACTGTTAACTGAGGAGAAGGTTATTTCATATTTCATGTAACACTTTTATTTGCGAGCAATTTCAGAGGAAAAGTATTCCATATCACGTCTTTTGCAAATGTTGTAAATGTGATAAGTGGTAAATGTTAAATACATGTGATTCATAATAGTAGTATAGTCTGTAAAACAATGTTTAAAAAATGTTGCTTTTGATTTAGGTTTTCACCTAGTTGCATATATTTTATACTATTGTTAACTATTATTTAATGTTTGCCCACTCCTATTGGCGCCGGTTGCACTCCTTTCTGAGAAGGGGGCATTATTTTTCCTATTTTTCCGTATTGGTAGCCATACCATTGTTTCCTGAAAAAATACATCTGGAATACTACTTCACTACACTAATCGTCTGGGGACGTCTGCAGAAAACTTGCATTCCTAAAATAGCATGCAGATCCAAACACCTCATAGAGGTGAACAAGAAGGTTCTTTTATGAAATCCAACAGGTATTTTGAGACTGAAAATGCTCTCAAATGGGAAAGGTGGAGTAATAATTAGGGTCAAATCACCATAATGATGTTTTCATTTGCCCAGGGTGAACAATTTGACCTATACATTCATAGTAGCCTATTGCAGGCCATCAACATGGATTAGAAAGAATCAAATGTATTGAACCTGGCTGGCATTTTTTAAGTTTTAGATAATCCCAAGGGTTACCAATTAACAAATAATGGTTTCTGGGGGTCATTTCTGAGATGAATATATAATAACTGCTAATCATTTGCCACGCATATTTGCATATATTAATATTTGAGAAAACAGTATGCAGTCTCTTGATTTTGAGTAACAAAAACTCATTCTGCGGCTGGACAACAGAGAGACACAAACCCAGCAGGTGAAGTGGCTCCTCCTTTGGCCGGCTTCCATATAGAAGAGAAAGGTGATTCTCCCTGCTAAAACAAAAGAGGTGACGGAGAGATGTACATGTACAATGTATTTACCTAAATCTTTATTCTCCGTGTGATTTCTACTCACAAACTTAAGAAACCATAACTCTGCTCGGACAATACACTTGATTATATTCTATTAATTGTATTCTATATAAAGTATCAATATAACCCTGTTTGATCATGAAGGCAGTTTAATCATTTTATGGATTTGAAAGGGTATCACAACATCAATGTTTATCAGCAAAGCCAACAAATACACGTTTTAACCATGAATTATGCAGTGCAATCTTTTTTTTTTTCCTTTTCTCGTTTTACCCAGCCAATTTCTTTGTGTTTCAGTTTCTGTTTTCCAGGTAGAGTACAGAAGGATAGATCGTGTTACTGATGATCTGCGGCTCCAGAGAAATGGATGTAATTGTGGGAAAAAGGTGACTAGAGAAGAGAGGAGGACATGGCAAGGCCCGGTGACTATAGTCTTTGTGTGCGTCCCTACTCATGCGATCCCCAAAGGAGACGTGGCGTTGTGATGACCACCTGTCATCACTAACCGCCACGGCAGAAGAGGCTTCCTTTGAAAAGGCCTGAAAACCTATCCGCCTGTATAACACTCTCTCTATTGCCCCAGTCGGCTGTGAACTATAAGATATGAGTTTGTTTTTGAGGATGTCACTTATTTGTAGAGTTACAGGTGTCATCATCAGTATCCATTCGATTGAACTGGTGTTGAATGCCATCCATGCCATGCTAACCAAAGGGAGAGTATAAGAGTAGACTTTATAGATGGGTGGTTAAAGAGACACAGGACTCCTTTTATAGAGAAACAGGACTACTTTTATAGCAGAACTTCTGGGGGGAGACGGCACAGAGCCATGGGCCGGAAACCAGAAACTGCAAGGGGCGGAGTTACGCCTTGTTTCCTGTTTCGTTGTGGAGATATTCTATGGAAGAAAACTCATTTGCGCGAGTGGATGAAGCTTTCAGAAGGGGATTTCTACAGTGGCCAGTCCACACGTTGTTGATTTGAAACTTTACAGACATTTTGGCCGAGATTGTGTGCCAATTACATGCTTACAGATCCCCACCTCCAGCAACATGATTGGTCGAAACAAATATGAAGTGAAAGAAAGTTCCGTTCACCCAGATTTGAGCTTGTCTGCCATCAGACTTTAGATATGATTTGTGAGACTACACCAATAGCAAGAATCACTGATTGATCTTAGCCAGTGTGACTGATTCCTTTGTGGCATGGGTATAAGAAAGACCCAGAGCAGATTTAATGAGAGAAAGTACTGTGGTGCTTGGGCCTGGCTAACAGTAATGAGTGCCTGGCTGGAGGGAGCCAGCATTAACTGGATTAGTGGTTTCCAGGGCTAATGAGGAAGGCAAACACTAATGGGGTTGACCTTCATCACAGTTGGGTAAACGAGCTGCTACAGTCTGAATAGGTCCTCCTCTCTCTCACCCTGTGAATTACAGCAAAACTATCCTCACCAATACTAGCTAGCTAGATGGAATGATGCACAGTTCTCGATGAGGAAGTACATGCTTTATGGATGCGTTATGGATTTTATGTCATATGGTAGGACAAGCGGTTAGGACTACGGGATGCTTGTAGACAAACAGGGAGACGGTCTATCGTGAGATGAGAGTTTATGAGTGGTTCCATGGTAGTAGGTACCTAGTCAAAAAAAATGCCATGACTGAAGAAGAGCATAAAAGTAATTTAAAAAGTATTATACCTATTATTAACATGGCCGCTTCAATGCACCGGCTTACAGGGGCTTCAGCCCCGGGCCTATGAAGATCAGGGGCCTATCACGAGCCAATATATCTATTTGTTTTGTAATTTGTTACATTTTCTGTCCATCACTTGATATTTACGTTTGTAGCTGACGAAATAAAGTTCTACTTGACTTGACTTGACTTGACTGATTTACAAGTGACCGGAATAGATCCACCATCCGTCACTGTACATGTGGGGTTGTTATTGGACAGTGATTAATCTGACTTTTGTGTTTATGCTCAAGTAGGCCTCAGTGATTTGGTCATCTATATATTGTACTGTTGTTGATGAAAACAAAATAAAAATTATGTTAAAAAAAGACACTGTTGTATCTCCCGACATAGATTATTTTCTTCCACATAAAGAATAATAATACATACAAAAGAGAATGGCGTTGATAGAATGTGTAGGCCTATTATTTAGGCCTACTAGCCACACAATAATGCATTGTCTTGCCCTATGCTTGTAGTAAACTCAAAAGTATGTGATTTTTTTAAATGTAGTCCAAGACCAGAAGCTACTTCAGCTATCGCAAAATCGTACAACAACACGCTGTAAAAGTGAAGTGGGGCGCAACCTTGTCCAGCCCTTGCCGTCACTCATCTCCACAACAGGTCCAAGACACGCCCACATTTAGTTTTTGTTTTTTTCTTTAAATACAGGACGCAGCCACATCTCGCGAGCTCTCCCTCTCTCTCGCCAGATTGAGCCCACCCTTGAAGCGCCGCCAGTCGCGCGCTGTATATTAGTAGGAAGAGAGAGAGGCGCGTTCGTGGTCCAGGAGGAGCCGCTGCGGCAAGGTTAATAGCAGCATCTTAGCCAGCACAACGGCACCGAGGAGTAAAAGGGAGGGCGAATGATATCTATGTTTTTACATAGTTGTGGGGAAAGTAACTAGTAGGGATAGTGCTTCTCTCGGTGAGTGGCTGCGGTAGCCGGGGGGTAAACATTTTATGCGGAGACCTCGTTTATCGTGAGTGAACGCGGCGAGGCAGCTAGCAAGCTATACTTCATTTTAGCCCCTCTGCACGTTCGCCTCGTCCACCTTTTTGTTGATAATACAGAACAGCCTCACTGAGTGCTGTGTTCACTGCGCTTGTTTTTACATTTCCTTATTTTTTTCAAACGCTTTGGTCGAGGCAGGTATTTTTTTCTTTTCGGAGGGAGGTTAGAACTAGGCTAGGAGTTGCCGGGAGCTGTGCTGTGTTATAGCGCACACACACTGTACTACACGCGTGTACTGGCTGTTTTATACCCGGCGTATTCATCGGCAGCAGCAGCATCATGTCATCTTCATCACCTACACCACCCGCCGCCCAGGAAGGCAACGCCGCATCTGAAAACGACGGTGGGCTCGCCGTAGCGGACCCGGGTCTGAAGCCCGCCGGTCCGACGCCCAGCCAGAGCAGATTCCAAGTGTACCTTGTGACCCAGCCGGCCGGCGCCACCGCCACAGATGATAAATCGCCGAACTCCGATGCGTCCACGGTCCCGGCTCATGACAAGGCCACTCCCGTCGCCGACGGATCCGCCGACGCCGGTGGGGCCGGCGGAGGGGAGGAAGCGAAAGGCCGGTTCCGAGTGGTGAACTTTGCGGATCCGAGCGGAGCGGGGAGCAGCCCGACCCCCGACGCGGCGGCGGGAGCTCCGGGGTCCGAGGGTCTCCAGAACGGGGACACGGTGATGAGCGAGACCAGTCTACATTCGTCGACGGGAGGGCAACATCACTACCACTACGACACCCACACCAACACCTATTACCTGAGGACTTTTGGCCACAACACCATCGACGCCGTGCCGAACATCGATTTCTACCGCCAGACCGCAGCGCCGCTGGGGGAGAAGCTGATCAGACCCACCCTGTCGGAGCTGCACGACGAGCTCGACAAGGTGAGAGGCGACACTGACGTGCAGCCAGAGGGCTGTTCTCCCCCCCCCCCCCC
>OMKN01024570.1:15788-27370 GCA_900302345.1 Melanonus zugmayeri | reverse complement strand
AAAAGAAAGGGCACACACACACACACACACACAATGGAGTGAACTGCAGTTAAGGAGAATGTGGAGAAAAAATATTTATATATATATATCTATATATTTTTCCTGTTTATCTCTTTCTGTTGCAACGCTTGTTAGCCACAACGCTGTTCTAGGTGCTGGGCTGTGAGACGTGCTATTTGACAATGACCTTTACAGTGGTTTGAGAGTGTCCAGCGAGTGTCTGCAGGTGTCTGATTGAAGTCCTCAATCCAAAACACATTTCCTGAAAAATGTCTTATGGATTATAGTTTTACTTGTCTCTATACACTCAGTGACTAGTGGATGAGGCATGTTTGCACAGAGACAATATAGATTCCACTAGCGTAACTGAAAACGAACGATGGTTAACACAAACTTACACTAAAAACATGGATACAAAAAATGAAATACTAAATGGGTGAGTAAAAAAACAAAATTGAGCTAAAGTAGAGGGACAGGCTCTGGTCCATGCGGCTCCCTGACACAGTGGTGTTGAAACGCTAGCAATCCCCAATCTGTCTGACATGGGATGTGTCCATCACTTGGGCTCTAAATGCTCCGACTTTACTGTAATTACCAACTGCATTACCAAGAGTCAGACGATCCCACACTTAATAATAATAATAATTTCCTCCATAACCTACCCTAGAATTGGATGCTACTAATATAGAAATAAAACCTAAAAACAGGCTTCCATCAGTCTGATTAAATGTCTAACAATAACACAATAGATTACTTTACTTTTGACTGCCTATGCCCCGAGTTAACTCAGTGAGTAGAAGAGTTCAATTGAATACAATTACATTGTGCTCAAACTGGCGCTACAACAGCTGCTGAGATGATGCCACAGGATTGGAAACGGGCCAGAACACCTGATCTGACCACACCTAAAAAGGAGTGAATTTGATGAAGGAAACTTGGGAGTTATAATGTAAAGGACCCATGTACATGAGCTAATAAACAATGTATGTCAGGTCCTACTTACGCCTTAGATATTGGCGAAACAATTAACAGAATGTGAGCGACGTCGCACCGGGCCAAGCGCACCCAGAGCAGAACATGGGTCGTCCACAGCACTTGCAGCGCTTGTGTTGTAAACAATGCTTGTGTACAACACAAGCATTGCTGGGCAGTGTACGGATCCATCTGAGCATGCTTTAATGTAATTGAGTTTGTATAGGCAGACAGAATGAGAAAGAACAAACTTATATTCCTCCCCCGCCGCCACAGACATCGATGCACGCACGTATACACACACACACAAACAAACCATTCGTAGTGTGTGCGCAGTAGAGCGAGACCAAGGTGTCCTAAGGCATGAGGGGTTAACGTGTTGTTTATCCATGTCCACGTGCATGCTGTGTGACAATGAATGATGCATGCGTGTTCGCAATGTCTGCGTTGTGGATGGCGTGCGTGGTGATTACATTTATTAACATGGGCACCTAAAATAAATGGAAAAAAAACACACGCTTTGTAGCAGTAAGGTAACAGTGTGTGTTTCTGCCCATAGTAAGTTTTATGGACAGTCAATGTTGAGAGTGCAAGATTGTTTTGGCCCGTCTATTTGTCTGTTCCTAGCACACTAAAAGGAGAGCAGGGTGTCCTTATGCCTTGGGGTGAGTGTTCTTGTAACACCTGGTCAAATTGCATCCAAAACAAGGAAACAGCAACATGCCATCTGTACAGTTACAGCAACCAGGGAACATGGCAGCAAGGTTGAAAGCAGGTAAAGCGTAATGCGGTAAAAATGTAAGAAAAGGAAAAGAGGGGAGAATTACTACCATCTGTGGTAGGGTCTTCCATTATCACGCCTCTTAAATTATGTGATTGGCAACCGTTTACATACCGAGTACACCCGAGTGCTGTATCAAATAAGCATCTCAGAGTCTCGCATAGCATTTGTGTTCCACATTGGTTCTATGTTAGCCACACTGAAAAGAGTGCTGGGCGATGTATGATGATCATCTTATTTCCATCATAAACATGGATAAGTAGCTCATGTCACTGCTGGTGACATGTAAGGTCACTGGCCAACATAATTAACAGATAGTGTTTATGGGAGCTTTTGGAAAGCATAGAGCAAGGCTTTCGGCCATGATGAGCAACATGACTAGCAGTTCTCTGTGGCTGACACTGCATTACATTAAAACTGGTTTGTATTCAGCACAGCTTTGGAAATCACTGTGGAAAGTGAGAAGTGGGGATTTTCATGAAGCCCCAGTGTAGCTAATATTCATACAATCTGTTTCATTACTGCTCATTTTCTTAGTGCAAATATTTACCAAAAGAAAGATTGACAGAACCCACAGAAACAGCCTGGATACCGTCTACTGTCCTGACAAGATGTTTTGTATGACATTTCATTTCCAGGATTGGAAAATTCTACATATATTCAAATTCGGAGATGCCCAGTATCACCATTAGGTTACTACTTTCTGTTGGTAGCCAAGCAGATCAAATTGGGTATTTGTATAGTTGTTATGGACTGAGAAAGCGTGACCTTACTGTCCCAGATTTTTTCCAGCACATCTGATCCAAATCTTCCAATCTGTGCTCTGCTCACCGACTCCCAGTGCCTTGCTTGATCCAGACAACACAATGACAAAAATAACAGTTTGCTGCTGTCTTAAGGTGACTTATTCTGTCTCCATTTTGAAGTAGTTTCTTTTTTTCCTGTCTGGTGGTCTGTCTCCCTCCCATAATTCGAAAAAATCTGACAAATCGGATAAGATATTGTCAGATATGTCATCTGCTACATCTCCAAGTTTCCAAGCCTCCAAGTCTCTCAAGTTCTGACAGTTGTGATCTGTTGCTGATCATATTGTCACATCACTTTTTTTTTTTCAGTCAGACATCACTCACCTACGTTACAGGATGGCGACCAGGCATAAGAGTGATGTTTGGAAGTATTTCAAGAAAATAAACAAAATGAATGTCCAGTGCAAGATATGCAACGTTAAACTTGCTTATCATAGAACAACAAGTTTGATGCTTAACCATTTGTGTATTAAGCACAAAGAGACAACAGCGGAGACAGATAGTAGTAGTAGTAACCTCGCATCACATCATTTGCTAGCAGTGTTAGCACACACCGTTGTGATGCCACCAGGGCAGAGACGATCAGCCAGCTCATCTCGTCAAAATGGTGACTGAAGATATGCTCCCATTAAGCTTTGTGGAAGGAGAAGGCTTCTGCGAGCTGATGGAGTTTGTTGAGCCATCAGTTCAACAAACTCCAGTACAAGCTACCGTCGCACCAACAACAAGAGTGGAGAAGATGTGCGAGGAAAGTGCGGTGAAATTGAGGGCTGATCTGCAAAGTGCCGACAAGGTAGCCATTACTACAGACTCGTGGACAACTTATCACAGAGTCATATGTAACCGTTACTTGCCATTTCATTCAGAACTGGGAATTGAAGACCGCTGTCCTACAGACGCGCAGTTCTGATGACCTGCACACGGCAGATAAAATAGCCCTCAAAGCTCAAAAGCAGCCACGGAGGAGTGGGGCGTGTTGAGAAAGTTAGTGTGTGTGTCCATGACAATGCCAGTAATATGGTGTTGGCAAATCAGCACATCCTTGAGTGGGTGCCATGTTTTGCACACACACTCTCCTGCTTGCTATTAACGACTTTAAGATCGCAAGTGTGAGTGGTGTGGTTGGCGCATGTAGCAGAGACTACTGTCACATTTCCACCACAGCACATGGTTGCAACCGCTGCTCTGAAGGGAAAGCAGGTAGAGCAGAACCTGCCGGACCACAAGCTGATCCAATACTTGGTGGAACTCGGTGTGTGAAATGTTTGATCAGCTTCATGAGCAAAGATGGGCAGTGTCAGCGACCCTCTGACAGGAAGACCACCAAGCTCACTGATGCCAGAACCCTCACATTTACCAATGACAACTGGCAGACAATCGAGGATATCTTGCCTGCACTTCACTCTTTAAAGTGTGCAACAACAGACCTGTGCAGTGAATCCCATGCCTGCCTCTCCATGGTGCACCCAGTCACCTTCAGCCTGCCATCTAGGCATCTGAAGCCACATGATGGGGAGTCAGCCAAAGTGACTGAATTCAAGACTGCAGTGGCCAACGCCCTGAGACAGCACAACTGATTACTTGAACCCTAAAATAAATAAATACAAAAGTAATAAAAATACAATTACGGGTCTTTAGATGGTAGCCTACATTACTGCCATCTATTGCCATCTTACAGGCAAGGCAGCGCTCATTGCCTCTGCTCTGGATCTGAGGTACAAGCACCTCCGTTTCGTGGAGCGAGCAATTCGTGTGGGCATCCGAGAGAGATTGGCCCAACTTCATGACTGCCTGCCAGAACAGTCAAGCACCAGTGATGCCCAGTCCCAGACAGAGGAACGCCGCCCAACCTCCCAAATCACAAGCGCCACAGCACTTGACACATTGTTCGGAGGACACCGAGGCTGATCGCAACGAGTTGGAGCAGTACTTCACTGAGCCGTGCATCCCACCGACCAAAACCCCCTGCAGTGGTGGCAAAGCAAGGAGATCAGGTACAAGAAACTCAATAAATAAATCCATGTCTAAATTAGTGTAAATGTAGTGTAAATTGTTATTGTTGTTGCTAGTAGGCCTATTATCATTTTATTATTATTAATATTGTTTTAACTTGAACATGTAGGCTATTCACGGCTCACACTTCCCGATAGCCGTGTCTAGAGTTGATTGCACCGTTGTTAACTTTGAATTTGTGGTTTAATAGGCTAATTGAGGCCTAGTTGTTCAATAAAAGAATTTCAAATTGCAATTGTTTTCCGTTGTTGTTCAATTTACATAAATGTGAAAGCATTAGATAACAATAGATATTCTTACAGGCCTATAGCCTACAAAATTAACTGTTAAGCTATACGGGCAAAGGTGGCTACAGATGAAAAAGTAAACCAGCCACAGCTTTTTTTACCAGCCATATTATAGAATGTATTCATATATATGAATTATTGCAACATCTTAATGTTTGTTGATATGGTTTGTCTTTATGTAGGCTCATCTCTAGTCTGTGCAGCGCTTTCCCAATTTATGTTTTTGCGAGTACTTGGGTAATATAATTCAATGTGAGTACTCGATTATTGAAATGACTTAAAATGCCCGTTCCTAGTATACGTATAACCAGGTTTGTGATGACGTCAGTGTGTAACATGCCTATGAGCAGTATCCCCTGTGATTTCACTCCAAGAATAGCAGTACTTAAGAAAGGGTAAATGGGTCAAGTACACCTGCATCAATCACAGCCAGCATACCCTAACCCAAGAAGTAGAAACCACAAACAAACCCAATGATTTGAATACAGACTACACCAACACCTTATAGACCAGGGGTGGGGAACCTCCGGCCACGCGAGACCATTTGATCCGGCCCGCGAGTCAATTCATAAAAATAAACTAAAGCAATCACGAGCGGAGCCATGAGCGCCAGCCCCCCGGCAACAATCGCCATTGAAGGACGACAATCATCCCTCGTATGGCCCTCAAAGGATGTTGTACATTTCAAAATGGCCCTTGACAAGAAAAAGGTTCCCCACCCCTGTTATAGACAGACAAGGCCTTAATCTGATTGACCTGGAAATATATTATGAATCACATGACTGTAATGTTATGTTTAAACAGGCATATTAAAAAAAGGTGAGGTTGTGTTAAAGGTTGTGTTCATTATTTCCATAGACCAGTTGTCATGAAAATGAATAGTAATAAGTGTAATACATAACATATCTCTCAAGATTAAGGGTTATTTTCACAAGAAACTAAGTGGTTTCCCAAATGTTTTATCATCATACTCATATAAAAATATGAAGACAAGTTGAAATGGCCAAATGTACGTTTCCTTATGTCTTCATAACAATTAGGCAGAACAATATAGTGGTTATACCGTAAACTAACTATTCACTGACAACAAAGACAATGTTTTGTGATGTAGTGTGAAGATTGTGTTGTCCTGTCTTGTCATGCGTTGATTGCTACTGCTCAGGGACTGGAGATGACCTTGATGAAGCTGTCCTCTAATTAGTGTATTTACTCGATAGCCCACCACCCAGACATATCTCCCAAGATAAAATGTACGTGCACAGCGTTCTATGTATGTCTCTCACATTTGTTCTGTTTCCTCTCAGAGCCGGTCTCAGTCTCATTCACTCATTATCTCATCAGCGTTACATATTTGTACACTCAATGCAACACTCTGCATTTCCTCTTCCTCTTGTGTCACCTTCCCCTCCACCACGTGGTCTGCCTGCCCTATCGTTTTAAGTTACTGCAGCAAAAATAAATTCTAGGACAAGAACACCCAAGCAGATGTATGTAGATATATAACCGGCTAACTGTTAACCACTGAAGTCTTCCAAAATGTGGACAGTCCAGTTAGTCTGTTCTTGGTCACCCAAAGTTCACAACCTTTCAAAGGCAAAATCATGTAAAACTATTTTGTTAAGTGTTAAAGGGTTCTTCTGTGATCATTACTGGGGTTAGACAAGAGCAGTGAGACCACTTTTTTGTCGATCGGTTCAGTGATCCCCCCGTACGTACCCGGTACCGGTTAGCATTAGCGCACTGATGTGAATTCCCAGGTGCCAGAGCATTAGCTTCACATCAGGCAGCCAGGAGCCTGATTTGAGCGGTAGCCTAGTGAAGCCCAGTGAAGCCCACATGTGCCGTGTCCAACTGGATGCCCTGGAGCAGAACAGACATGGCTCCGATCTGCCCATGCGATGAGTGTGAGTAAATGCGTGGACAGTGACACCTTCACAGGCATCTGGCCTTTTTACACTCAGCTCAATGACTAGGACGACACTCAAACACCATTTATTCAACTGATTTCTCTCTAAGCCCAAACCAAAAGTGAACCAACGTTCTATTGCCATTTCCAGGAATTGTTCCTGGATAGCTAGCATAGACTGGGTATATGTGAACATGGCACTAGGGTTTTTACTAATGCAGCAGATGGGACTAAAACACAACTATCTATGTCCCATACACCTGGATGTGGAGATCTAATCCATCTCCAGCATCCTCAACAACGGCACAAATGAGCCTCATAACTCCCTTAAGTCCATGCTCCAGCCCATGCATACATCCTGTATACACACATGCATACAGATCATTTATACCCTTACCAATTACCGGATGACTAGGGTAGTGGCCATTGTTTGTCCTGTTTGAATGGTATCCCATGGACATGAAATAAAGATGTTGACTTATCCTCCTGATAGTTTTGTCAAGAGGATACAAGGGGTATGAAACATAAGTTCCTCAAAGACAGGAAAGCAAGATTAAGCAGAACAAGCTACTTCCTAGCTTGGCCTGGTGTGGTAGAAGAATACAGAATATCTACCCTAGTAAACCACATTGGTATGCATTGCATCAATGCATCAATGGCAGACCCATGAGACAGAACCAAACAGTGCAGGACATTAGGATTTCCTTTTGATTAAGTTTTTTTTGTATAGAAACCAAAGACAAGTATCAAGTGTAATTTACATATTTCATGAAAAACGAATACTTTTCTTTGGTCTGCATAGATTTATACTGTGTGGGGGACACACAGCCATGATCACTGCCCTGGTTTGTTGACTCCAGTATACTTAGCCAGGTTAACTTGCCATTTAACAGTACACACACACACACACACACACACACACCTTGGTAGTACTTTGACACCTGCTGTCCAGTGTGTGAATCAGCAAAAACAACAGAGACAGACTTTAAACTAACTGGTTGTAATAATAATATGTATTCAATGTTCTAGGGTTCTCCCCATGATTTTGTTTTCCATGGTGGCGCTTTGATTGATCCGCAAAGCAGATTCAAAACGCCCAAAATGCTAGACTTAAAGTAAGCATTTTTTAATTTTACGAGGTATTGGAGAGATTGACTTTTTCACTGCCCCTACTCTGCCTCTGATTGGCTCTGACCCTAATATTCTTTTTCGTTGAATGTGGGTGAGGGAAACAAATAAGGCATGCGTGTATGAGTGAAACCGTGCCCTATACTCCTCGGGCGACATCACAACCTTAAAACATTCCATTCAAAATGAAGAGAACTATTGATCGTTTTTTCGTCAAGTGCTGAAAAAATGCTGCGGTGCCCACTATACCTGGTAACGCTTAAAATGTATTATTGTGGCGCCAAAAGGAAATGTTGGGTGCACCTAAATTATGTGCTAGTGCACCTAAATTCAAAAGTTAGGCGCACCAGTGCAACCAATGTAAAAAGTTAGTCTGGAGCCCTGGCATGTATGCCAGTACCTTGATACAGGAATACATATTTTGAATTCAGTAAAACACTCTATTCCTCTCACTCAACATTGAAAAGATTATGAAGCAAAAAGCAACAATATAACGCCTCACAGTGATTCATTAATCCCCAATGAAATTCAGAAAGGCTGCTGGCTATGTACAAAGGAAATTAACAATGCTGACATGTTGTTAATTGATGGACCTATAATAAACCTAGAAAAGCTACAACACAAAGTTAGCCTAGTGGAATGGAATAATGAGAAGGCAAGAAATCTGTTGAAGTTCCATGTGATGGAACATTACAGACCTGCGGAAACATTAAATTGACAGGCCAGGGGCTTAATTAGCACACACGTATCACATTAAGATGAAGCACAACCACACCAGCGTGCATAGCAATGTGTATGAGAGCACCTAAAGGACGAACAGCAGATACAGCTTCAGAAAATGAGTGCTGACATACAGTAAAATATACCAACCTTAACCTAAATATATTCAACCACCAATGTATTATATGCACGTCTTGAATATGAAAAGGTGTTTTGCTCATGATGCCTTTACAGGGTTTGTATCCTGGCATCAACATATAAAACATGTCTGAGTTTAACATAAGAAACCAACATCAAGCAACACTTGATGGAGCTGTTCCAAGTGCTGTTTATTTGTTATTCAATTCACTCATAAATAAAGAGATTAATAGGCAGCCCTGTCAGGCACCGTGCACCCTCGCTTTATCGCACAAATAGCAACAACCAGGTACTGTAGTGCCTTTCTCACAAATGGCTCAGTCCCAAAAAGCCTGTTTCTAAAAGCTGTTAGTGGTGTGGGCCTCCTCCAATATGTCCTTTGAATATTAATTTCACGATTTATCTGTGTGGACCATGCCATTTGTATAGCATTAGCTGTACAGACAGGCTAGGGTCATATGCAAAATAGGATTGCTATAATTGCATTTATTTTATATTTGTTGTTAGATTTGTAATGTATTCCTGCCTTCTTGCTGATCGTTGCCGTTTGTTTGACTATTAATTATTTATCGTAATCTCATAAAAGAAGAATAGCGGGCCTCATAGGTTTTTATCGTTTACCTGGGATTAAGAAATGACTTCCTATAGAAAGCACTAATGGGCCTTTGTCTTTGAACTCCTATGACTGCAGTCTACCAGTTGGCCTCCTTGAGCATGGATTCCTGCTCACTATTGACATTGTTTAAAAAAGAAATAATAATAATTAAATCAGTCGAGTCATTTTGGATAAAGTGTGAAATAGTAGTTTAACAGTTAAATCAAAGCACTTCAGCAAGTTGTTCCAGCCTTGCATATGTGTGGAAATTGTCCTGCAATGCAGATAAGACATGCTGAGAAACATCCCTAAAACTGCACAACTGTCCTTTTCCTACGATACCATGTGCTTAGCAAGCCTCCTCAGTCCTCTCTGCAGTCACAACGGTAGCAATGCTCATTTATCAGAAGAATGTGTATCCCTTAAAGCGAGAGACGTAGTAACATTTGCCATCACTAAAATGAGTAGATGAGTTTTAAAGCTGAAAAGGGGGGAAAAGTAAGGGTTATACTGGCTACCCGGTGTGACAGTAGCAGTGTAGATAGTGTCCATGCTGAGAAACATCCCTAAAACTGCACAACAGAACATACAGTGCATGTGGCTTCAGCATCAGTAAATCAAGTCTTTTAATTTTAGTGATGGGGAAGATTTTCCAATACCATATACATATGTACCAGAATAATTCCTCTCAAATGGTGTTCATTTTAGTTGCCAATGTTTATGAATACGGATTTCAGATTCATACGGTGCTGAAATTCCCTTATAAAAAGGATGGATATACAATTATTTTATGAAATGGCACGATTCATTTAAAACCTATGGACAAAGCAGTCCTGATTTTTTGAAGTCATGCTTTAGCCACACTCGTTTGGGGCTAATTTGAGGGCAAAATATAACCACATTAGACAAAGCAATCTGATGTCCAACGATGCATGAACACAAGAGGATGTTACTGGCACCTGGCATCTGATCCCATTTCATGTCAGTGTCATTTCCATCGGCATGAGTTTAGACTACCATGGAAAAGTGTGGCAGCAAATTCTCAGATCTTAATGTACTTTTTCTTAATATTCTGGAGTATTATAAAGGATTTGTTGATTTTAAATTGTGTGCGTTTGTTTCGTTTGCGTTGTCCAAACAATACATGCAGTGGAGTGGCCCGTTATATGCATTATATACAGATGACATAATATGCATTAGAATTTTGGGCCAAGGTTATCATAAAAGAACATTTCATACAAGGACATTCCTTTAAATTACATGCAATAATCTAAAGGGAGGGCCAAGGCAGTTTGTAGAACAACCTTATGGCACTGGCACTGAAATATCCAATTCTGCTGCTGCTGCTTGTGCTAGAAAAATCAACAGCTTACAATACTGCACCAAACCAAACCCCTGCAGCCGGGCTCTCCTGTTCCCTCTCCTCAGTCTTGGACCAGAGCCACTGGGCAGCAAAGCAAAACAAGCCCCACACACACCTTTTTTTAACATATTGTCGCCCAGGCACAGCTACCTGCCACAACCTCTCAGCTATAATACATCACAACATAGGGAGTTTACAGGCTTACTGCAACTGCAACAGATGAGTACTGCTGCAACATTGGCAGGCCAGAGTGAAACAGTGAACTACTCAAAGCCGTGTGTGTGTGTGCGCACACTTGCCCCCTTCCAACCAAGCTATTTTAAGGAGGGTCTGTATAAACCCCGATGGCCTGGCTAGTCCCTGTGAACAATTCAAGAGGGCAGACCTTGCATAAAACATGACATATGCAGACACAGAGAGAAAGAGAGAAAGCAAGAGGGAAGAGAGTCAAAGACATGATGGGAAGCGAGAATCACACGTTTGAGTATAATAAGGTATGCAAAGATGATTCTCGATGCAGCAGTGGAAGCTGCAAGCCTCCAGCATATGACAGTGTGAGAGAGCAAAGAGGAGAGAGAGATCTAGAAAGGAGATAGACCAGTGTGCATCCTCTAACTCGCAGTTCACAGTGCTAAATACTCATATGGAGATAGCATGCCTTCTGCTTCCCCACAATGCATTATGCCCACATAATGTTTCCACTCTTACCGGCAGAGAGGAGGTTAAGAGAGTGAGAGAGAAATATAGAGAGAGATGCTAAACGACGGGAAGCCCAAGACACAGCCGCTGTGCCATTAAGATCATTCAAACACCCACCTTAGTCTAGCGTCTATCCTGACGCAGGGACCCTAGTGGCGGCTGGAGCGGAGGGTG
>OMKN01024559.1:4181-16796 GCA_900302345.1 Melanonus zugmayeri | reverse complement strand
AACGCCTGGAGGCCCGAGCCGGCGGCGCCCCCCGGCCAGGCCTACCAGCCGCCGGCCTCCAGGAAGACCTACATCAACGACCCCCCGCCCAGCCTGGCTCCGCTCTACGGGGCCGAGCCCATGGGTCCGCCCAAGGTAAGGCTGCTCTTTCCTCCTCCTCCTCTGGTGAGGACTGCGAGCGTTCCCTCCGTTCCTCCGTACGTAGACCAACCCCCGGTAACCCCTTCCACTATAACCTATATTTAGGTTTTCTATATTATTATGGTAGAATGCTGTACATTAATAATGGAAGTCTTCATGTGGGAAACCAGGGCCCTCCTTACTTTTGCACACCGCCCATGTTGGCCTTGGAGGGGAATACATGTAGGATGCATGTAGGCTAAGTTTCCTGACATCCCAGTGGCGGTAGGGCTGTTGGTTTGAATCTGGTTCAACGTCCGGCCTGCGTGCCATTCGCCGACCGCATGATTAATAGGAAAATAAAGACAAATGTTTTTTGTGGCGCATACTTCATGTATGGCCACGAGTGTGTGCGTGCGTGTGTGCGTGCGTGTGCATGCGTGTGTGTACGCATCACAGCGATACATATGCGTCTTCAGATTGATGCAGCGGGGAGCCGGTTAATTGAAATGCTGAGAATAAACAGTTGTTTTAACCTTTATGAATTATGAACAGGTCTTTACTCTGGGGCTTTACACTGCCTGATTTCATTTGTCTCATGACTTTTTTTTCTCTTCCAAGCAAGTGTTTGTTTTCTGTCTTTCTTCCACTACTGTCTCTAGTCTCAGTGACGCGACATCTCCGTACGTTTGGTTTCTTAATGGCTGCGCCTTCTTTAGTTTCATTCTTTCTGCCTGTATAGAGAGTGATTGTCTCTAATATTGAATTGTACCTTAAGAATCACTTTGAATAAGATAAAGTGTGTGAATAGTGATTCATATAAAGGAACCTATTTAGTTTGTTCAAGGCTAAATTAAATTACCCACAACCTGAAAAAAAAGTCAACTATATTTATACATTACTATAGTACTATTGTAATATATTACTCTATTACTGTATTTCATTATTATATGATATGATCTTATATGATCTTATATGATCTTATATTATATCATATACTAAGATTACACTAAGAAACCACCACTTCAACAGCAGTGTTTTGAAGACCTTGTTATTGTACTATATTATAGTTATATTACTATATTAATATATTACACTAAGATAGGAGAGCCATAGAGAACCACCTCATCAGTAGTGTTTTGAGGATCTTGCTATAGTACCATAGTAGGCTACGGTTGAATGATAGTATTATATTACTGTTTTACTATATTACTGTATTACACTAAGATATGAGAGCCATAAAGAACCTCCTCATCAGAAGTGTTTTGAGGACCTGGGGGAGCTCAGGGTCTCTGGGTGAGAACCAGCCCATCGAGCCAGAATGATCAATTTATTAAGGGGAGACAAAGCCCGGTTGTTGGTAATCTCGGCGCTCCACCGTCAACAATCTCTGGAAAGTGCGAGGAGGCCCTTGAGTTTTCGTTTTAATTCAAGGATTTTATGCGTGCTGAAAACATGGAGCGGGCCCCTCCGCCTCTGGGACGAGCTCTTCAAGGACGTTGTTTTACTAAATACAAATTATATCATGTATCTTTTACGGGGAAAAAAATCTAATTATATTTGTTCAAAAACAAAAGTCTACATTTTATTTAAAAAACGCCGGCTCCGGTCCCCGAATGATCCATTATTAATAAAGAAAAAACAAAGGTGGCGTTTATGAGATTTGCCAGCGCCTCTTTGATTTCAGATGAAAGCATGTTTCTAATTTGGTTGATATATTATGTGTGGTGTATATTTGTGTTGCTTTCCCAAGGATATAGGCTGATAATGGGCTCGGAGACGCCTGCTCCTCCCATTGTGTTTCTGTGATTTGAGTCATACTGTGGAAGTCTTAATGCTCTACTTCAGATTCACCGGCTCCTTAAAGCTGCAGCCCTTCCTTTTGGGGCTAAGGCACACCAACGAGCCCACATCCAAACAGACATTTGACTATCTTTCAATCTATTTTATTCTTATTTACCTTTAATTATCTAGGTAGAACACATTGAGATTTAAAATCTCTTTTGCAAGGGTGACCTGGTCTAAAGTTGATCTAAACGGAAGAGAGAGACGTTAAGTGTTCTACATGCACAGAGATGGTTGCTATGATGCTATCACAGCTTTGACCAGCAAAAGTGTTTGGGGGTGACAGGTCTCGCCTCTAAAACAGTACAAGATACAAATACACACGTTTGAATGAATATTTGTGGGCTAATTTACATTTCTCATATCAGTGGGGTCGTCGCTTGTGGGAGATCCAAGATAGATAGACAAATTACTTTCAATTCTTTTGCACTTGTTCACTCTGGTGTCACTGTAACCTGGGGTTAGGGTTAGCAATGTGTCATTAAATCCCACAAAATTTCACGGCACACCTAGTCTTGGTTGGGAACCGCTGTCCATACGGCTATAAAGCTTTTTATGGCAGCTGACATCTAACGTGACCTCGCATTGGAGCTTTTCAACCCCAAACTAAAGTGTTATTTCACGTCCCTGTGTTTCAACTGTAATCTGCGTGCCGTTTGTTTGTCTTGTTTGGGCACGCATGGCCCAAGTAGACCACTGAAAGGGGCTATTAAGGCTGAGTTAAAACCAGATTAGGGTGAAAGCAAAATCTGTCAACTTGGCCTTTATCTGCACCACTCTGGGTGACCTGGTGTTGTGACGTCTCGCTAACCTATCATGCACTCGCCGCTAAGTCTGCTTACTGGAAACGAGATGCGCTTCAGTTCATCTGTTGTGGAAGCAAAAGAAGACAAAACACTGGCAGTGATGGCCTCTGTTGAGACATTTGACAGAAAACGGACCCGTCTGCTCGGTTTCATGGTGTGCATGTCAGCTCGTTGACTGACTTTGATTGAGGACTTTATCAAAGAGATGATTTCACATAATCCGCCGTAATCACTGAGAGAGACGGCGTTTGGTGCAAGTTTTTTGTTAACAGAAAGAAGAAAAAAAACATCATCTGATCCAGCCCTCTTCTAATTGGTCACAGCGGTTGGTCTCACGTCCTCTGATTGGCTGCTAAATTCAGTGAAGTGGAGGTGTGTGTGTGAAGAGCTTCTTCAACGGCCTTCAAGGACTCTTAATTACTCAAATCCGCCGTCGTTTGATCTCTATTGTAGCGCACGCGAGAAAAAAAACATTTAACAGATTTTCTGGCTGCCGATCAACCCACTGAAGCGATTTCCGTGAGTCTTTCTGGAATTTGAAGGAAAGCTAAGCTCGGAGGATGACTTGTTATTTCTGAGCTTGAGTGACATTTGACAGGGAAGGGATTACGACTAACTGTTCGACCCCTGCGGCCAACCGAAGCCCCCTAGAAGGTCAATGATGGTTTCATCTGTCAGACATGTTACAGTCAGGTCTAGGACGTCTCTCTCTCTCTCTATCCTACCTGCTGCAGAACATTTGCATGCGATACCATCGGCCAGATCAGGTCCTGTTTGACCTAGAATGTTTGTCGGTGGATGTTATTTTGCCACGCGCAAAAACAGGTTTGCCGTTTCTGTTATGATTCAGGCATAAACACGTCAATATCTATGAATGCTAAATAAATGTGAGTCATATATGTTAAATCACTTTGCTTGAGTTTTACTTAAATTAATTACATTCACATTGATTAATTACATTTGAATTCTTTCAAGGCAAATGTATGCTAAATTCCACACATAGCCCCCTTAACCTTCATCATTACAGCAGATTCATTAATTTAGGTGAGAAATGAATCGCTTTTCGAATTTCTTTCGTCATTGACCATTAGCTAGTCGTCCTTTATAATTACGTTATAATTATTTATTATTCGAACATTAACACTTTTGAAGTCCTGAACAGGGGTCAGGCCTGAATGCGAGCTATGACGGTCGTTTCCAGTTACCGCAGCCCAAATTGACCTTTGACCTGTGATCCCTGACTCCACAGCATATGGTCCTTAAAAGAGCTGCATATACATAGAGTACAGGCCTTGTTTTGAATTTCAATTGTATTGAAAAGACGAGAGGTTGGGGAAACACGAAGAGGCCAGCGACCGGCTTGTAGGGTCTCGGAGTCCAGAATGTTTGGGTGGTGTAAAGGTCGGAGGCCAGGGCGGGCACATGACATGACGCTCGAGGGTCACGATGAAACGGAGACCTTCTTGGGCTTCTCGTTGTAACTACTGCAGGACGTCGCTCCACCAGACAGTCACAGAGTTCACCTATATTTACCCACACCACCACGCCAGTAAATAACCGATATGGAACCCCTTTCTCCAAGTTCCCACCCCCAAACGTCCAAAATAACGAAAGTTGCCCTCGACGTGATTGGTGGCTTCGCTCGTCAATCAACCCCTCGGTAGATCAGAGGTGTTTGTCAGAGGGGCTCCTTATAAATAATCCTGCGCTGCCATTGGCTGCTGCTCTGGCTCCTCTAAAAGGCTCAGTCTGGCCAGTAAATAACCGCTGGGATCAATTTCCTGTCATTGAAGCTCAATGAGCACAGCCAGACGAAGTACTCCTGCTCCCTGCTCTATTTCTCACCCTTGTTTTGATCCTTTCCAGCCACCTCGCTGACCTGCTCCTGGAAACGATAGAACACCGCTGGTAGTTCTACGTTTCACCCGGTGACAGGACAACACAGTGTCACCTCCCGAGTGCGGTGGAAGGTGTGTGGTACATGTTATGGACCGGCTCTTGAGGAGAGAACCCGTGCCGGTACTGGTCCTGCTTCTGTGCTAATATATGGTAGGGCAGGTTCTGATAGATGGTGTGCTGTACAGAGGTTGAGACGGGTTCTGAGGAGAGAAGGTGTTCTGGTACGCGGTGCAGGGTGTGTGTTGTCCCAGTACACATGGTACAGGTTCTGCTACAGGTCAAGAGTAGGAGCTGGTTCTGTTCTGGATGTTCTGGTTGTTCTGGTATGGTTCTGAGGAGACGGTTTGCTAGTACGTGGTGTTTGATGGTTCTAAGTAGATGTGCAAGTACGAGGTGGTTGATGGTTCTAAGTAGATGTGCTGGTACCTGGTGGTCGATGGTTCTGCTGACCAAAGCAACAGGACATTGAAGGTCTCGGGCTCCGTTGGCAACGGTCTGTCGGCAGAGCGCTGGCCAAACATTACTTATGAGCACAGAGAGCAATAAAAACATAAATTACGCCGGCCTTGTCCTTTGAGGAATGCAGGCCGCTCCTGCAGTGCTGCCGTAACTCACCAGCTCCACGACTGTTCAGAAGGCCCTGACCTGCTGCTCACTCACATTTTAAACCCATCTCAGGTCGTTGATGAATATATAACGTCAACTCAAGATCCCGCCAGATCAGGGTTTTAACTTTGATTAGTGGAAAACCAAAAAAGAACAAACAAAAAAAAAACTCCCGCTCTTCAGTACTTGCATGAGAGCATTGGGAGATTCCGGTAGTGTTTTGGTTTAAATCGTTTCCAGGTGAGTTGTTTTGTTATCCAAAGTCTCGAGGTGGCCAAAATCCACCTGCATAACAGTGGCCCCTGCTGGCCGCTCCAGGTATGACTGCAAACCATATGTAGCGCGAGTCACAGCTTTCGCTCTCTCACACACACACACACACACACACACACACACACACCCCTGCTCTGGTGCGTCTGGTGTGTGTGGAATGCTGTGGGAGCTGAAATAATTGTCAACTCTCTTTTTACGATGTTCTCCTCTGTCCGTGGAAGAGATTCAAACCCCGGCAAGCCTCAGCCAACCTAAACACTTCCGTTCGGTCAGTTAGAAAAGGCTTCTGTTGTTATTTCCAGGGGACCTGGCGGCCGCTGCAGTGGTGGCGGAGGTGGTGTGGTGGAGGAGGTGGAGGAGGTGGTGACCTTCAGGTAGTCATTCGGACTAACCGCCGTTTGCATCTATTTGTTTAGCGGACTGAAGGAGCGTCAATCTTGGGTTTGCTTCGCAGGCCAAATGACACAGTCCGGCGCGACGGAAGGAAGTGATGGCAGGCCAAGCGTGTTAATGTGGAGACACAACCTGTGTTTGATCTCTGTGATATGCGTGTGTGTGTGTGTGTGTGTGTGTGTGTGTGCGTGTGTGTGCGTATAAAGACGTTTTGTCACCGCACCAGGAAAAGGTTTCACCCGTCACCTCAAAGCAGGCGACCTGTATTATAGCGTTTTGTGATGTAATCCTAGGGCTGGACGATATCGCTAAAATCAATCTCACGTTAGACTTTTTGATTATCAGTCGATACGATATTACCATAGTAGTCAATTCATGTGTTAACACTAGAAAGGCCACGGAAAAAAACTATCCTTCAACTACCAAGAACGGCCATTTCCTTCCCAACGGATGTCTGCACCTACAAACAAACAAGTCTGAAACATCCTGCTATAAAACTTTATTTTAGAAATAAAAACGGCACAAATAAATCAATGTTCAAGTTTTATTTCTATTATCAGTCCTTATGTAAGAAAAAAAGAATAGGACAAAATGCGTCATAGTGTGCGCATATAACAAATTACAGGCGCAGTGCGAAAGCTGGCAAAATACAAACGTCAGCAGTTAAATAATAACCAGTAACAACAGGTGGTGGTTTTACAGGTTGGCTTAAACTATGATGGGACCTCAGATTCTGACTCTCAGTATGTTCTAGTGGGCGATACTGCTTCAGATGGTAGAACAGGTTTGTTGTGTTCCCAATATTAGTCGGCACCACTCTCCCACACACACACATCTTGCACCTCACAGAAAGCTGGAGTTTATCAGATCTCTGATAGCCGAACCACTTCCTCGTCCGCGCGTAGCGGCTGGCCCGGGTGGGCGGAGTTCCCCGCGCGTTCGACAAGTTTTAAAATATTGACCGCCCACCAGGAACGTCCCGACATCAAAACTGAAAGTGAAATGTGTAGCAGCATAAGCGCTACCGCGGTGGTGTATTAAAACAAATACACGAGTACTCGTTGAGATTTGGACCGTGTATCCCATTAGAGTTTTTGGGGTATTTCTTGCGTCCCCTAGCCTGTACGTCATCACGTACTGACGTAGCCCGTTGTGTTCCGCTTGAACGCATTGCGCCGAATCAGTGACTGACGCTGTAAATAATGTATATCGAAAATATCGTAAATGTATACCAAAAAAAATATCACCGCTTTCGAGGCAGATTTGATCACGGTTCATATTGATATTGAATTACCGTCCACCGCTATGGAATCCTGTCATTTCTGTGTATTTTCCTGCGTCCCGGCAGACAGTAGCTGTTGTAGTTCTGCGTATGGCTCATGGCAGCCCCCTCTGCTCCCCCGTTCATATCTGTTTGCAGGGGGATGTGTCAGTTCCAAAGAGATGACCTAGTTTTTACACATGCACCATCTTATAAACACCGGAAAGCCCTTCTACATACATTATATTTTCTCCGGTCTCTTACACCACAACCGCCCCATCCCCCTTTCTTTTATGCAGATTCAATTACGAATCTGTAGATTTGGGCTGCTCGTGGAAAATGTCAATTATGGCATTGCTTAATTTTTAATTATCATTCTGTTTTTTTGGTACACACACGCTGTGGCTCCGTTTTATTTCTCTCTGCGTTTAATTGGAGCTGAAGCAACCTGACCTATTTTACACGGGACCCTGTATACTTTCCCCCTCTGTGCCAGGGCGGCCTTGAGCGTAACGCACGGCAGCAGCGTTTTATAATTACCGCGGGTTACATGTTTACGTGTTTACGCGTTAACGTGTTCAGGGTCGTGACCCCCCCTGACATCTCAGCTCAGAGATGCGTGACCGCGCTCACCTTGTCATGTATTCCACGTCTAGAAAGCGCCTGTAAGCGATAAAGTGATGATGATTAAGTGATGATTAATCAAATATAGTGATGATCATAAAGCGTGCACACACACACACACACACACACACACACACACCACCTCACACAACCCCTCACACACACAAACACACCCACTCTCTCTCTCTCACTCACTCACAACCTCAACCACACACAAATGTGCATACATAAAAATGCACCCCCCCACACACACACACACTCCACACACACACACACTCTGCTAACTGGGTGGAAGGATCGCATGACTGGTGCAGAATGAGTCCATTGTTGTGGTGAAAGTGTCTCTAGTAAGCGACGCGTCGGAGAGCTAAGCCCCCGTGTGTAACGCCGCCACTCCGCCGCCGCATTTCAGCCGTCCATCTCCACTAAATCTGTGGGCGAACGTGCCCCGCGTGAGTGATTATGTCTTTTGTTTGGTTTGTGCTGATCACACGGGAAACCGGCGGGAAGACGGTGAGCGCCGCTGTAAAGAAACGAGAGAGAGAGAGAGAGAGATGTCCAGCGTGCCGACAGCCAAACAGATGTTGCGCGCTTTTAGTTTAGTTTAGCGGTTCCTTTTTTGAGCATGTTCTCGCATGTTTTTAACCTCTCTCTCTGTCTCTCTCTCTCTCTCTCTCTCCTTCACATGGTCAAACACAATCACCCCTTGGGTTTCTCCATGTTTGGGAAAGCATGCAAAACACAGATATCCTCTCTTGACTTAGGCAGCAGCGACTGTTCCTGAAGGTATCGTCATTGCAAATGACGTTGTTTGTTTTGGAGGATAAAACGCGATATATATTTCTTGGACATTTGATGTTGATTACTAGATACGTGATACTGCCAGTGAAATATTCCCTGATTCGCCCGAGTTCTGTTTTTTACTGGAGGTTTTAAATCCAAACATGAATTCTAAACAAACATGGCCTCCGATGTTTATCCTGTGTTTTTCTGAGGTTGTTTGTAGAAGAAGGTTGAAGATCTGGACAGCCTCTGTTCTCCACCTCGCTGGTCACCGTGGTCCTCCGATGGTCAGGGGCAGGGTGCGAAATATGGGAGGTCTAGGTCGAGACCCCTTGATTGACACTTGAGACCTCCTGAAAGCCTCAACAGCTCAATTTTGGGGGGTCTCTGGAAAAATCGCCCAAAAACTGATTTGTCACTTGCAATTGTCTTGTAAAAGCGTACTATGTACAGTATTCATTATTCAAATAGAAAAACATGTATTCACAAATACAAATAGGCTACAGAAAAATATTGTTGTGGTGTTTGCTCCTATATTGCCATTGAATACCCGGTTGTTTCTGGCGAGGCCTTCTTCCATGGGTGGCGCTGTTGCAAATGGTCCGCAGTTCAGAAAACTGTATAAATGTATAAAGCGTCCGTGAAGCTTAACCTCTCTCGGACGCTGCCCAGACGGAGCTCCACACATCCACAAACATCTTGCCGCCGGAGTCCCTTCGGCGTGACGTCGAAGTGCCTCAGAAAAAGCTCTTTGACGTCACCAAAAGAACACAACTTGAGTTCGGAGCAGAGTAGAATGTTCACAAACTGGTTGGCGGAGACTGGCAAAAACATAGGAGTTTACACTGGTTTTCTCTTATTTTAGTAACAGTGACAACATTTTTCGACCTCACACCCAGCGGGTGCTCGCATAAGTCCGCTCCCTCACACCACCTAGTAGCCAGCTCAGGAGCCACCACTGGTATTGAGTCTGTGTAACTGTGGAGTGTGTGTGGTTGGTGTCTGGTCTCTGGGGCTGGGTGAGGCTGCACACCTGTGGTGCATTGAACAATCAAGGCCCACAGGTTAAACCAGCATCACCACACACACTCAGGAGGAGGGCAGACATGTCAAGCATCTACCACCTGCTCTGCCTGCAAAACTATCTCAACCCTGCAATAAACCGGTTTTCACAGCATCCCCCTGTGTCCTGGTCCGTCGGAGGAGCCCAACAAAAGCTACCACAGTGGCGTGTAGCGGGGTCGACCACTACAGTAAGACTTCAGCATAACACTGGAGCACTCGGGTTAGGGTTAGGGTTAGGGTTAGGGACCCCCCAGATTGCCACCGGGTATTTTTCACACTGGTCAGGAGATGTGGAGGTCCCTCCCCCCCAGAGAACACGTTTCTCTGCTGCTGTTACTTCCTGTTCCCCTGTTTAAGAAATATAGAAAGAGAGAAGTAGAGGGAGGGAATGGGGGGGTCTATCTATCTATCTATCTGTCTGTCCACAAAAAGGAGGATTCGAGCGGGATGGGTTGAATGCGTCTGCAGTGTATTTTGGGTATATTGTATGTGAGTGTTGCACACATAGGTTGGCAGGAACACATTGGCTGAGAAAGCAGTAGAGACAGATAGAGAGGGAGAGAGAGATGGGGAGAGGGATATAGAGAGGGAGAGAGACCTTGTGGTCGCTTGTTAGCAGGATACTTGTCAGGGCATCCAGAGTCCCTGCACCCCGGCCTGCCCTCCCTCCTCCCTCTCTCTCCTCCCTGTTCCCCTCTCGCCGCCTCCTCCTCCTCTCACCGCTTCGCCCCTCCTCCCTCCTCCTCCTTCCCCCCTCTCCTCCCTGCTCCTCCTCTCTCCCCTCTTCTCCTTCTCCTACTGCCTCCTTCTCCTCCCTTCTCCTCTCTCCTTGCCTCTCCATCCTCCCCTCCCTTTTCCTCCCTCTCTCCCACATCCCTGCTATCTCCTTCTCCTTGTCCTTCTCCCCTCTCCCTCCTCCCTAGTCCCCCATCACCATCACCTAACCTCCACTGGCAGCATGCTGATCCCTGCGTGGGTGGTGCATGCGGTGTTGTTCTGGAGACGCGCTCCTCCACAGCCTGCGCGGAGTTCCGACCGCCAGAACGCATCTGAACCCGGACCCCCGTGTGAACTAGCCTGAGAACCAAAACAGGAAGAAGACTGCTCACGTGTTCTTGTTGTTGTTGCATTGTCCGTCAGAATCGCACAACTCTAAATCGTTCTGTCAATCAGTCTTGGTATGAGGGTGTATGCATGGGGGGGGACAACCAGAAAAAGACAAAGAGTTTCCATATCCCCGCAGATACGAGAGAGAGTTCACTGAAGTGAGCCGGAACAGGGAAGGAGTGTCTAACACGTTGAACCTGCTGTGTTGCTCTATTGTTGCCTCTGAAAGCCAAACTGAAACGACGCAGCAATCATTAAGCGCACAGGGAGGTAATTTCTTCCTTCTTTTTATTCATGTGAAGAATTACTCCTTGCTGTCACAAAGGACTGCCTAACAAGGTGCTTTAAACTCTCTGGATGCATGTTGCTGCGGCCGCCAGGAGAGAGGCACACATTTTACGAGGTTGAGACTAGACACCTTTCTTCCAGTAATGGATGCTTTCCTATAGCCTCTCAATGCGTGAAGATGCAAGTAGCAGTCCTAAATTGTTAATTTTGCTTTCGTTTATTTCTTTTTTTAAACCAACAATAGCACCATGAGTGCAATGTTGACAAGGAGAGTGGTGTTCATGGTCGTTTTAATATTTATCCAATTTAAAAATGAACAATAGTTGTCTTTTGTGCTTTTCACTCATATCTATTTTGCTTTGGTATAATACATGCAGAAGGAGGCCCTGATAAACACCAGGCCCTAATAAACACCTGGGGCCTCATGTATAAACGGGGCTTACGCACAAAAGAATGCATACGCCACCTTCTACCACATTTTGGAATGAATAAAAAACAAACTTGACCGTAGAATGTGCGCAACCCCACGCAAACCCAGACCCATGCGTGCGCACATTTCCCTGGCAAATGAGAAACTGCGACTCTGATGGAGAAACGTGTTGAAATTGATGTGTAAAATAAATGGACCCATTAGCCTACCTCTCACGTATTATATATGAAGAAAAAAACTAAAAAACATGATGTAGGATCATTAATACACAGAGATACGTATGTTTTACACAAGAACCCTGCAAATATGTTCAGTTCAATCGGGAATCATATTTAATTGGATCTGTAATTATCCAATGATATGTGCATGTTATGAAATGTATTCTCACAAATAAGGTGAACACTAGGACAAATGACTTGAAACTGATGCCGTTTGCGATGCCTCAGTGGGGCAGTATGCGTCCTATCATTTCATTCCATTTTCATTTTGTTGTGAAGCGCATTGTGTGGCACTGTTGGAGGATTTGGCGAACAGAAGAATTCGTACAGAGCGATTCTTCAGAGACCGACAAGATTTGCTGCCAATGATGATGAGGCTCATCAACCGGTTGATGACCAAGCGCTGTCCTCTTGGATCTCTGTGCTGAACTTGGCCCAGCTTTACAGAGACGCACCCGCAGAAACCATGCCGTGCCCCCTGTCCCACTACAAGCCCTGTGAACCCTGCGACTACACACAATACATGCGTGTGAATACATGTTTAAACACTCATCCAATCATAACGCAGCGCGATGAGCCAGATATTAATTTGGGGCCACTGCCCTTTTCTAGGCAACTATGGGCATTACAAGGGTGGGACAAAATGCGTGTTGATGTGTCGATTGTGATTTATAATGGGAAACAGGTGTAGGACATGCGTGCTATGCATCAGAATATTTTTGTGTGTACGCAAAATTTTGACAGGAATCCCCCGCAGTTTTATGCATGAGGCCCCAGGCCCTGATAAACACCAGGACCTGATAAACACCAGGCCCTGATAAGCACCAGGACCTTTGTGTTTCTGTCCAATGCCCTCGATTTCATCATCTTTCTGCTTTTAAATAAATATTTTAATGG
>OMKN01024534.1:0-10198 GCA_900302345.1 Melanonus zugmayeri | reverse complement strand
TACCGATGCGACACCGTCTCCCTGGAGTAGTGGACTCCTCTGAGGGAAGATGGAGACGGAAGAAGACGACGTGGAATGCGTTTGATTTGCACTATTTTACGAGACCCGAGAGAACCTTCCAGAAGGCCGAAAAGTGTGAGGTTCTCAGAGCGGTTAAAAAGGGAAAAGGAGGGCTGCGGTCCCGTCCTGGTGCTACGCCTTTATATGCCGCTTACGTAGTCCTCACTCAGGTACCCATGAACTTTAATTTATCTTTTCGTATTTATTAGGCAACCTGTGCAACCTGATGGACACGAGGAATATGAGAGGTTTTTTTTTTATTCCCCACGAGAAAAAAAAGAACTACATGAAAAGCAGTGAGGTTGGACAATTGTTTTTTTATATCAGGCAATTTAATACACTTTAATACGACACTGTGGATCCACCGCATAGACCACAGAGCAGTTTTATAGAAAAGACAAATCTAATTTATTCAGTTTTTCATACGATAGGAGTTCATGACTTGGGTTATTACTCCCCGTGCATCTCTTTGAAGTCACGACGACGCAAGCGTTTTACAATGTAGGCCTACTTTCGCTCAAATCACTTTTTAACAGCAACACTTTTTACATCCATATAGTGAGCCGCCAGGACTTTCTCTTTCTCTCTTTTTAATTGCAGAGAGCTTCATGACTTCATCCTGGAAGGACATTAAAGTTTTCTATCATGAAAGTTTTCCATCACGCCTCGTCAAAAAAAATCCTCCGCGAGATATAAAGGCTTGCGCATTACCTTATAAGTTCACTGTTGTGAGCAACGGGCAGACAGAAAGTTACCATTTTCACTTCATGACACAATGCCCAGGATATTTGCAGGAAACTCTTGGAAAAACACAAAAAAGAAAAAAAGAAAACACCTAGTCACGCTATACAGACAGACTGGCAGAACAGACGTCTTAACCAGAGAGAGAGACTTCAGAGTCGTGTTTTCCAAAGGATTTTACGGCAACACCGACTCAAGCCGACTGCTGTGCTGGCAGCGCTCCTTGGCGTGCTAACTCTGACACGCCAAAGAACAATGACATCATCACCAGCGCTGCGTTCCCCCAGAGTGAAATGGTGTTTTTCTTTTTCCCTCTTTGGATAACACATCCAAACATTCCAGTTGGATTTCATGATTCATCGTGGCAACATAAGACATTGCCATTGCACGTGCGATTTTATTTAATCCCAGAGCCGAAGAAATGTATTTATCCACACACACACACGCCATTTGTTCATCCTCAAGTGTCTTTACTGTGTGTGAGTTGCAAATTAAATGTTGATTTCCATTAGGCGTTCAAAACCCATTCTATAGTGTAAATATGATTATCTTTTTGTACAACTAGTATGAAAGATTTTCCACTCAAAAGGAATTAAAGGGAATTAAAAAGCTAAGAAAATTAATCAAAAGGTTGATGAAGTGGAAATTTGCAGAAAAATGAAATGGGAGCCAAATAAAAAGACACTGAAATCTATTAGTGGTATTTTTTTCCATTTGCTTCATTCCAATATAATTTTAAAAGACAAGGTTATTCTGAAGTGTCAAAATAAAAGTGCAAACGACCTCATATGACACATGAAGTTCTGTACCGAACTACTCTTAAAAATCTCTGCGTAGCATGACCGATTATCCAAGTATAGTTCACGGATGTGCCATTAAACCATTAATGAAATCCATTTTGATTTTTAGACGTTTGATGGGGACGGTGGTCATGTAATTAGCCATGAACACTGTTGGTAACAAAGCCATTACATTTGTTCACGTTGTTGAACATGTTTAATGGCCATTAATTTCCTGGCAAATTGCATATTATTATAATTGCTATACTCAAACAGACCATTATCACAAGGATACAATAATTTCAACCTTTGATGAAAGCTAAGATGGTCAGCTGAGGACATCCGACGAGTCGCTACTTAAATATGACTCAACTATCATTTAAGTATGCATTTAAAATTGAAATGTCGGTTCCATAGCAACCATGTACCCAACCAAGTTGACAAATTGCAACTTTAAAGGCAGTTCTGAGTAGAAATGGATAAAATATTATGAACAGTTCCTTGTGCTTGCCTTTACTCTGCCATGCAGTTTTTCCTTCAGTGACGATATTCAGTGCAAGAACAGAAGACTGTTTCTTTACTTCTAGATAGGCCTACCCAGCAAGCGTGAAATAAAGCCCTCGTGGTTACATAAATACATTAGGCCTAACCCTCTTCCAAATGCTTTTGCCCTCTCCGCTTCTCCAGCAACACATTTGGAAAGACGAATGACAAAAACACGTGTGCTCTGACTTTAGGCTATATAGCCTATTAACTTTGGAATTGGCCTTTTTCTCTCCTTTGTCATATAGAGTCCCTTGAGAAACCATGTTCTCCCGCTCTCAAATGTCAATTTTAACCAGCTTAATATCCATGTAAATATATAGGTGTCAATTCACCCACTATGACATCTCTTTACCTCATTCTCTATACAGGGTCTGCACCACTGCTACAGTGCAGCGCCACCACCCGGTGGTCACCGCTGGTTACCACAGTTTCCATACCTTTCCCCAAGTACAGAAAACCTTTCCCTTGATGGAGCGACATGATAAATAGCTCTTAAATCTAACCTACAGCACCTTGAATTAAATGGGGGTGTCAGCCTGCCAGGTGCACTTTAAGTTCTCATTATACATCCATGAATTTAATAGACTTTGCTTGCTCATGTTAAATCTTATGCTGTGTTTGATCTGCACAACGTGGGCTCCATTCCATGAAGGGTATGTCACACCAATGTCTAAAAGAGAGACACGCTGAGTCCAATTTACTTCATTCAATTTTAAGCACAAGATTCTTTAATGTCATTAATTCTTTAATGAGTAAAACTGTTTAAAAGAGTGTCTTGGAATACTCAACACAAGTGTAAAAGCTAGAGATGCAACAACTCACCCTAAGGTCATGAAATCAACTAACTGAAATTCATTGAAGAGCAAAAATTCAACAAAAACCCAAAACAATGTAAAAAAGTGTTTATTTGTGAAGCAACCAGTGTTAAAATGCTTCAGATATATTTGATCATATTTAAGCCCTTGAGGATTAAAACTTAAGAGGGCAGAGGAGAGACACGTTTAGTTTGTTTAGCAATCATTCGAAACGCTTTGTTAAGAGACAGTTTAGTTTAGCCAGTCTTACTCTACGTTTTAGAGGCGGTCAAGTTTAGGCATTAGGTTATAAGGGTTAGCCTAAGGGTATAAGGTTAGAGATTAGTTTATCTATATGTGTTGTATCTGTATTGTATTGTTCTTAATGTTTTAATGCACTGATCGGTTGGCACTTTTTAAATTTCGTTGTACCTGTGACAATGACAAATAAAAGCTCCTACTACTACTACTACTAGTTTAGGCATTAGGTTATATGTGGTTACGTTGAGGGGTTAGTGGCACTTCTAACTCAGCAAAGTGGTTTGCTGAGTTAGAAGTGCAACAGCTGGGCTCACAGACATGGTATACAGAACTAAAAAAAGACTAGACAAATCAAATGGAGGTCATTGGTCCGGTAGACTTGCGTAGATCAACTTCGTTCTGTATGCTCTAGTGGATTGATACAAAAAAGGAGTGAGTTTCACATTGTAAACGTTTGTGCTGGAGACATTTTGATAACATGTAAATGATTAAAGCACAATCTGCTTATAAACTCCCATGTTAAATAAAATGTGTATGTGGCAATACATACACATCAGACATTTTATGAAGACACGGAGGGATTATGCAATTGCCGTTTGATACATTTGGATTCCCTTTAAGACCTGGTTCTCTGCACCATGGCCACCCGTCTGCTGCATGGCCAGCGGCTCTTCCATCTTCACCTGAAGGAAAACAAAGAAACGTTATTGATCCCTGAGAGGACTTTAGTCCCAGCACACCAGACACTTTCCTCCCTGTTCATAGGGATATGTCAATATATACTCACCACTACAGAGAAACTTCACAGCTAGTCCCAGTGAAGGAGGCTTGTTTGAAGTAGATGCGTCGAGTGTTGCTGCTGCTTGTGTCAAAGGAATAATTCTTAAACGAAACTGATCCAAGCTAAGGAAAAAAGATTTCAGTATCTTACCCTTTCTCATCCGTTGAGAAAGCATCCGTGAAGCACTCCTGGTCTTCCGGTCCAACGTTGTTGTTATTTCTAGGACCATCTCTCCACTCTGAATGACACTGCCCCTGGAACAAACCATCTACCAAACTACGGGTGCAAAGCGCCAAACAGTTGTGTTTGGGCAAACCACCTTCCATACTGAATTCAAAGCTCAACACACACATTACTCAACACACCTTCCCACAAACCATTCAACAGTCAGTTGGCCCAAATCAAATACAGCATTTCACAGAATTAGTCAAGCTGTCAACCTGCAAGTAGCAGTAAACAGCAGCTTCAAATGTATTGAAAGTTGAAGGAAAAAGGAAATGGGACAGTGTTATGAGTATTGTGTGCATGTGTAAAATCAGCAAGGACAGCATCTAATCCATGACTAAAATCTACTTCCAATGGTCTACCAAGCTTAAACCAGTCGGTTAAACACGGAACCCATCCCGGGTCATTAGTCTAGTCAGGTTTCCAAAAGGTCCAGTGGGGTAAACGACCAAGAGCAGAACACGTCCTTTACTTTGTGGATGTCCTTTACTTGTTTCAGTCTGCCAGGCATCAACCCTAGAGATTTTGGAGATTGGTTCATACACTTTTGTTGAGGGCGACATTGGCATGTCAAGAGTTCTTTGTGGATTCCTGAGGGCAGTAACGACAGCATCTGCAGAAGGTGCCGTTCTCCAGAATGAGTGCCATCGGTTCCTCACAGCTGGACATTAAGAGACCTGTGCCAGAAGGGTTTGTAAACCAAACAAGCAATTGATGTGTAGTAAACTCCAACAGCAGTTCCCGGCGGATGTCCTCGCCAACTCCAATCACAACACATTGTGATTTGGCTACTTATACCCGTCACCTAATTCATGATTCATAGATTTTGAAAAAACTGCTCCGTAGGTTACTGACAAACATAGTGCAACACGTAGTTGATGTTTCTGCTTGATACGTTTTCCCACAGCAGGGTTAAGTAAGAGTCAGGTCAGTCAGCTAGTCAACCCCAATCAATACAAAACCACCAACACTGCACTCAAACACAAGCTACAATCAGCAAAGCCATGTTGACTAATAGCAGTACAATGCATGTAAAGTTTGAGGGGAAAGTACAGGGATAGTATGCATGAGGAGATAATGAGAGTGTAATGTGTGCAGTGCATAAATCCACAACACAGCTCACCTGAAGCCAACATCCCAAACCACTTCAACCAGATCATAAAATATATATTTACTCACTGCAGTATTCCTCCTTGAAGCACTTCCATTTGTGGCCACATACCAGTCCCTTCTGGATGTACTCAGTACCTTGTGCTGTTCACCAGCCTAGCCACTACACTATCCCATTACATTACAGTGACAACTAGGAACTGTGGTATTATTCTATGTTATGACTAACAGAGTAATGTTAGAGTTGGCCAATAGGAATAGCCTGGGGGCGGGATGTCATGGGGAGAACTGTATGCACGGGGGAGAGAGTTATGTTATGTTGCCAAGAGGTCACGTTAAATAAATGTCCAGATCAGTTCACAGTTGTGAGTCTCACATTCTTCCAAGAATACACGACATGGTGTCAGAAGTGCTGTGAAACAGATCAAGCGGACAAGGTCTACCTCGGAGGTGAAATAAAAAGGTTTCATGAGTGACGGTGAGGACGGGGAGCAGCTAGGGGGAGACAGAGCTAGCAACATGGCTAACGTGGCACCCGCAGCACCCGCGGCTACCTTCAACATCCAGCCGCCTGAGCCCTTTGATTTTTCCAAGCCTCACGAGTGGACAAAATGGATCCGGAGATTCGAGAGATTCCGTCAGGCAAGCAATTTAACTGCAAACTCCGAAGAGAATCAGGTAAATACTCTGATTTACTGTATGGGAGACGAAGCTGATGATGTTTTGAGGGGCCTGAATCTCGGTGAGGCAGATCAGCTCGAATACGGTAAAGTGCGGGATGGCTTTCAGTCTTTCTTTGTGGTGAAAAAAAACATTGTGTACGAACGTGCACGTTTTAACATGCGCAAGCAAGAAGCAAATGAGACTGTAGATGCATTCGTTACTTCCCTGTATGGATTAGCAGAGCACTGTAATTATGGGACGTTGCATGATGAGCTAATCAGGGACAGGATCGTAGTGGGACTGGCTGACACACGTCTCTCAGAACGCATGCAGATGGAGAAAAATCTAGACCTGGAAAAAGCCATCAACATGGCTAGACAATCAGAGGAGATTAAAAAGCAGCAAAACATACTGAGGAGCGATGCCAGTAGTGTAAAACACATGGATGATGTTAGCTCTGTGGACAGAGTGTTTAAAGGCAAGCAGCAGTATGACAAGCCTAGCTTCACCAAAAACAAAAGCTATGGAGCACAGCCACACAGCAGTCAAAGTAAAAATCAAAACAGCTCACAGTGCTACAAATGTGGGGGCGGGCCTCACCCTACACACGAGTGCCCTGCAAATGAGGTCAAGTGCCATTCCTGCGGAAAAAAGGGTCACTACCAGCGTGTGTGCCGTGCAGGTAAGGCTGTGTATGGTATTGAGAAAGAAGAGGAAGGGAGCTATTTTCTTGGCTCTGTGACATCTGAGCAAGAGGCATGGACTGCTGAGATAGCCATAATGAATAAAAACATCACTTTCAAACTGGACACCGGAGCGGATGTTACGGCTGTGTCACAGACGATGTTTAACAGCATTTTTTCAAATACACAGCAGCCCCTTCTCCAGAGAGCAGAGAGACCCTTGTTGGGTCCGGGACGGATTCCGTTGGATGTGTCGGGGTTCGCCAGACTGCAGCTGAGAAGTGGAGCCAAACACATCACGGAGAAAGTCTATGTGGTCAAAAATCTGAGTACGCCATTGCTCGGGTTGCCAGCCATCGTAGCCCTTGGCCTTCTCATCCGTGTCAGCAGTGTGGACATGGGGACTCTCAAGACGAGCTACCCAAAGCTATGCAGTGGGCTGGGTACGGTACGTAGAGCATACCACATTAAGCTTACACCTGATGCTGTGCCGTTTTCATTGAAAACCCCTAGGAGAATTCCACTGCCGTTGGTGGGGAAGGTCAAGGAAGAGCTCGAACGCATGCAAAGGCTGGGCGTTATCAGCCGCGTGGAGGAGCCGACCGCCTGGTGCGCCGGCATGGTGGTCGTGCCCAAGAAAGACAGCGGTAAAGTGCGTTTATGTGTGGACTTGACAGGCTTAAACGAGTATGTGTGCCGTGAAAAGTACATTTTACCGTCAGTAGAGCAGAGTCTCGGGACACTTGCTGGAGCGAAAGTATTCAGTAAATTGGATGCCAACATGGGGTTCTGGCAGATTCCACTCACGAAGGAATCAGCCAAGTACACCACGTTCATCACACCCTTTGGCCGATTCCACTTTAACCGTCTTCCGTTTGGAATCGCCTCAGCACCCGAACACTTCCAGTGCATGATGGCAGAGGTCATTGAGGGGCTAGAAGGGGTGGTCTGCCACATTGATGATCTATTAGTGTGGGGGCGGGACCAGGGAGAGCACGACGCTCGACTCCATGCTGTGCTACAAAGAGTGGAAAAAGCAGGCATCACCCTGAATGTGGACAAATGTGAGTTCTCCAAGAGTGAAATGTTTTTCCTGGGTCATATCATCACAACTGAGGGCATCCGCCCTGACCCGAGGAAGACGGAGGCCATCACGGAGTTGGTGGAGCCCACAAACGTTACTGAGTTGAGGAGTTTTCTCGGCATGGTCAATCAGCTGGGAAAGTTCATCCCCCAGCTGGCGGAAATTGATAAGCCGCTTCGTGACCTCCTCTCAAAGAAAAACTGTTGGGTCTGGGACGTGGACCAGGCTATGGCATTTGAAGCGCTGAAGAAGGCACTGTGTTCTGCTCCTGTGCTGGCTATGTATGACCCGAACAGAGATACTAAAGTGTCGGCCGATGCATCATCGTATGGATTGGGAGGTGTTCTTCTCCAGAGAGAGGGGGAAGGATGGAAGCCCGTGGCGTATGCATCGCGCTCGCTCAATCCAACTGAGCAACGCTACGCGCAGGTAGAGAAGGAGGCGCTAGCCCTCACATGGGCCTGCGAAAGGTTCCGGGATTTCCTCATAGGGAAACATTTCTGCCTGGAGACCGACCACAAACCCCTCCTCAGTCTACTTGGAGCCCAAGCATTGGATCTGCTGCCGCCAAGAATCCAGCGCTTTAGAATGAGGCTCATGCGGTACTCATACTCCATCGTGCATGTACCAGGAAAGTCACTTTGGACAGCAGACATGCTGTCGCGTGCACCTGTGAAGTCATGCATGTCTGCAGGAGATAAAGAACTGATGGAGAGCACCAACATATACGTGGACTTTGTTATAGAGAGTCTACCTGCCAGTGCCTCATACATGGAAAACCTGAAAGAACAGCTGAATGCTGACAGTGTCTGCTCACGTATTATGACACTATGCACAGAAGGATGGCCAGCGCATGCAAAGGAAGAACTGCTGCTGAAAAACTACTGGCCAGAGCGAGATACACTCACAGTGCAAAATGGATTATTGCTGAAAGGAGCACGGCTTGTAATACCATCAGCAATGCGGAACGACGTGCTAGCCAAAATTCACGAGGGACACCAGGGCGTGGTGAAGTGTAAAGCGCGCGCTCATCAGTCTGTGTGGTGGCCGGGACTCGGGCAGCAGATAAATGACATGGTACTCAACTGCAGGACATGCATACAAGAGCGCCATAACCACAAAGAGCCACTCATGGTGTCTGAACGCTCTGAAAGACCGTGGCAGAAGTTGGGGGCAGACCTGTTTGTCTTGGGAAGCAAGACATACCTGCTCGTTGTCGACTACTTCTCCAGGTATGTTGAGATTGCACAATTATCTCACACCAGGTCCACCGACGTCATCGTTCATTTCAGCTCAATCTTTGCCCGTCATGGCATCCCAGAGGTCCTGATGTCAGATAACGGGCCACAGTTTTCTGGACAGGCCTTCGCGTCCTTTGCAGCTACATATGGATTCAGACATGTCACCAGCAGCCCAAGGTTTCCTCAAAGTAACGGCGAAGCGGAACGAGCAGTCCAGACTGTGAAAAATCTTCTGAAAAAGGCTGGGGATCCTTATCTGGCTCTACTCGCCTACAGAGCCACACCCCTACAGAGTGGTTACAGCCCGGCTCAGCTTCTCATGGGCCGACGTCTCCGCACCACGGTGCCGACCGTTCCCTCCCAGCTGGTTCCTATGCTGCCGGACTGCAGTGCGTTCGCTCGGGAGGAGGAGAAGAGAGGCGTGGCAGACGCTGCAAACTACAACAGACGTCACCGTGCCAAAGCTCTCAGTGACTTGTCACCAGGAGAACAAGTATGGGTCACTGACGCTAAAGAGTCTGGGACAGTGCTCCAGAACCACTCCACTCCAAGGTCGTACTTGGTGGATCTACCTCAGGGGGTGGTGAGACGCAACCGCCTGCATCTGATACCTCTTCAGACATCTGCACAGGACAGAGGTTCCCCACTACAGCACCAAACGCCAGAGCCAACTCCTGAGCAGGCTCACATGTCACCTGCTGTGGTACCCCAAGCCTCACCTGAAGGGACTCCCTCTCTCAGAACCCGGTCTGGGAGAACTGTAGTGAAACCTAGTAGGCTTGACCTGTGAACGGGGGGGTAAAGGGGATCTGAGAATGTAAAAAAAAAAAAAAAAAAAAAAAAAAAAAAAAAAAAAAAAAAAAAAAGTAAAATAACAAGAAAAATCAATGTTATGTAAATGCTATGGGCATAGTTTAAAGCACTATAAATAATACTGTTTATGTTACAGGGACAGACCTTTCTACACAAGAGGCAGAATAATCCTCTAAGGTCTGATGAGACAAAGGCAGTCTACCCTTTGTTCTCGAGAAAGGGGAGATGTGGTATTATTCTATGTTATGACTAACAGAGTAATGTTAGAGTTGGCCAATAGGAATAGCCTGGGGGCGGGATGTCATGGGGAGAACTGTATGCACGGGAGAGAGAGAGTTATGTTATGTTGCCAAGAGGTCACGTTAAATAAATGTCCAGATCAGTTCACAGTTGTGAGTCTCACATTCTTCCAAGAAT